>PVMI01084375.1:0-16843 GCA_008528875.1 Aulacorthum solani
CGTTATTCTTCATAAGTTTGCCTAACTTTAGTTTAAAAAAAAATTATCTAATACCAAAAAAAATTAATTGTTTATGAGTTTTTGAAGTTCAAATTTTCACAACATTGGATATTCACACTATTTCTTATAGAACAATTTGCCTATTTTATCATAATTAAAAAAAAAAAAAATGGCTGTAGATACTTGGATTTCACACCATATGCTTATTTAATCATTTCCTATACTTGATAATATTTTCAAAATACTTTTACTTGTTTTGAGCTGTTTACTGGCATTTTCAGTTTTTAATTTTTTTCGATTTTTTTTCTATAAATGTAAATAAAATTGTATTTGTTGGATCAAAAGGCTTGAACATTTGTTTATAAAGTTACTGATGTATTGTTGCAACATGAGTTGAAAAATATTAAAAATACATGAGCACAATTCTTTTTTTTTTGGCTTTTTAAAGTTGAAATTTGGACGAACATTACATATTAAAAAACCAAGAATATTGTTGTATTGTTGTACCTAATTTAAAAATGTTATTCATAGGTACTTGAAACTTTTAAAGTATATTATTATGTATGCATATATATTAATTGAACCTACAGCCTAACATTATTAATAATAACAATAAAAATAATATAATATAAAATATCCTAGGCGTTTCCGCTCCGAATCATTTTTTGTGTAGGTACAACGATATTATATCATTGAATTTAAATTTAACACCATCCATTACAGTGTCTCTCTTGTAATATACTGCACAGCAGAGTATCACCTATTTACCTGCTTTTTTTCATTCAATATAATATATTAGTATAATATTATATTTACAATTTACATATATTAGAACTGAAATTTAATTTTTGAATAAAATTAAATAATTTTTTTGTGTGTATTCATGTATATTAGAAGAAGAGTAACGTGAAGAAGAAGTAGAATAGACCTATATTAGAAAATAAAAAACTTAAGAAATAATATTAACTACTACTGCCTAGAGACAGTATTATAGAAAAAATACTAAACAAAATCTGGACAAGCCGCTTCTAAAATTAGAAAATGTATTTGTGCTGACATTTTAGAATTTCTGCTTCCAGTTATAGGGAACAGAAAGTAAGATTTTAAAAACTGCAGAACAAGAGTCATGAATTCTTCGTATACCAGTATGTACGAATTGTTGCTAATAATTTATTTTATTTTTAGGACTGAACGTAATTTTGATGAATCCTCAATCCTTTGATTCAGATGACGAACATTTTAAGTTGAATAAAGATGAAGAGGACGAACCAAAAGGTATGTTGAACAAACTAATACAATTCTTGAAAGTCAAGGTTAATGTCAACTATCATTGTAGGAAACAATAAAATTGTTGATGATGCATGTAATTATTTTAATGCGTATACCTTATTTATAAATGTAGAAAATATAAAATAATATTGTTACAAAAAGTTGATGATCTCTAGATGGGATATTTTGGAATTAGAAGACATCCAAACAGACAACATCGAGTGGTGTCATCGTTTTTAGAAAAAACTTTTTTTCAGCTCGATTTGTTTTTCGTTATTTGTTAGTTGACTTTTGCTAAGAAAAAATGCCTGAAAAGCGTATGTACTGATAAATTATACTAGTATTTTGGTTTTATGTTTTTTTTTAATTGATAGTCAAAAAAAATATTATAAAAAATATATAACATTTTTTCCCAATGTATCATTAAATATCAAAACATAAATTTAATATTAATTATTACACCGACATTATATAGGTATTATATTATATTATAGGTCATATTATGTACGAAACATAACATTCATAAACTTTTATAATCATTACGATTTACGGGAATGTAACATGGTCCCTGGTTCATTTTTAATGATAAAAGATGAAACAGTTTATCGATAAATACTCTTGAAAAATTGTATGATTATGTTGTTTTTTACTTTTATTACGTTTGCATGAGCCATGCGTGTACAATGTACATTCAGTAGTATTGTAATTTTTTTTTGAGAAAGAGAGAAAACTTATTGATTGAATTTTTTTAAATCCAACTTTTGTAAATTAAGTGAATTTGAATAATGTGATAAAAAAAGTTATGATATGACTTGCAGAGAGACTTTTTATTGAGTCGAATTTACGTGGATAATTTATTTACATTTGACTTAAAAAATGTATTACCTACACTCTTAATTGCTTATAGAACTAGTATGTCTTATCATCGGTTGTGTTATGTGTTTGAGACAATGAAATGTGTTCTACTCATAAAAAATTAATAAATTATCGTTATAGCCTAAAATTCCTATACATTCATGTGTACAACTTAAGTCTAGTGGTACTAAATCGATCATTATATAGATAGTTTGTCAAAACTTTACTGAAAATATGACAGAATATATAAGTTGTAAATATAAAATATAAAATTTAAATAGGAAAATACATTTTTATTCATGGGAAATACCATACTTAGGTTAGGATAGGTTGGCACCAAGGCTAGCTTATTAGAAGGTACCTTTAACTGATTTCATCCAATTATTGCTTCCAATTTCAACCTATTTACTTTTCCAGTGTTTTGATTGCGTCCTCAAGTCAAGTAAATTAAAAATATTTAGTGTGTCGGTAATTTTTATTGGGCTATAAGGTCAAAATATTTAAAAAATTAAGAAGGCAAGAATATACTGATTAACGAATTAAAAAATGTAATTATACTCCCTTTACAAATTACAATGTCTTTAAACGATTTCACTTAAAACCGGTATTTATTTTAAAATAAATACTAAATAAGTCACTTAACCAAATATAATAACTATTATTGATACTCATGGCTTATCGATTAACGTGACAAAGCACCTAAAAGATGTTCTATTAAACTCTATACTATAGTGATTGCAATTACCACGTCATGTTAACACTCTGTTTTATTATTTTAGGAAATAATTATTGCGTAATCTTAAAGAAAAAATAATGAGAGTAGGTTTGCCCAATAAAACATAAAGCATATGCATATATTCTACGTATAATTTTGATCGTGACCCACGTATACCATGATAAAATCACAACAATTTTTCTATTTATTCGCTTAATATGCTTTACATTTTTTAAGTTATGTTGGGAGGATTCAAGTATATAATCTTGTATAGTAGAGTAGAAAAATATTTAAAAATGATATTTATAGGTAAGGCAGTGTTAACCTGAGATGGTTACAACTCACAATGATTGAATTGAGTTTAACTATACTATATTCGAGATAACCAATAATTACCTATATCCTATATTTAATACCAAGCGTATGATATATATTTTTTGTGTTTTGTTATTGTTATTTTTTAATCTAATTAACAAAGAAAGTAATTTTTAGTTACTCGTTTCTATATTGTACCTACTGTACCTATCTACAATATTATAAATAATGAAATTCTATGCACTAGTTCACATCTAAGTTTTAGTATACCCACCCACAAATAACAATTTTAAATTACAACAATAAAACTGAAATCGTTATTCTAGGTTGTTTAATATGTAATTTCGTCCAAATTTGAACTTAAGATACCTGTAAAATATTTTTCAACTGCTGTTGTAACAATAAATTAAGAATCTTGTATTAAATTTTCAAGTTTTTTAAGCCAACAGATACAATTTTATCGACATTTACAGAAAAAAAGATAAACAAATTTAAAACTGAAAATATCAGTAAACAGCTTTTTTTTAAATTTACACTAACAACAACGTGTGAGGAATATTGTACATATTACATTTTCAATTTTTTTTTACCGAACAAAAATGTTTTTATCAACATTAGTTTTTAAAAAACTTATAAGAATCGAAATTTTCATATGCCTATTCATAGCTTATTATGAGGCGAAATATTTTTAAAATATTATGGTGTACCTATAGAAAATGCTAATATATACATTCAGTGAAAATTTCATACAGTCATTTGTTTTAGAGCTACACCAAAAATCAAAATCAATTTTGTCAATACCCGACTATGTCTAAAAATTTCAGCTTTTTCTTAATTTTTTGTTTGTTTTTCCTGACGCTTTTGAAAACATTTGGGAATTTAAAATTTTGACCTCCCGAATGGTGCATAGTTGGTGCAACTAGATTCACTTTCCCTCCGGAAATGAAATTGAAGGTGAAAATCGAAGCATTATTTCAACTACTTATCGTGTACACAGATACAAAAAAAAAACACAGATCATTCCATTTTACAATCAATACATTCATCACTCCGCTCAAAATCTAATAGTAGAGGAGTTCAGTCCCTAGGCTCACCCTACCTCCAACTGAAACCAACAAATATACAGGTCATTTTTATGTAAATGAAGTTAGTGTTTTACCACTGAAATCGGTATCCAATATTGGTTTCAAGCCATGGACAAATGTATTGTGATGGAATTTATAAATTACGTTTTTAATGATTTATTACATCTTCTAGAGATCGACTGTAGAAAATGACCCAAGGGATGATAACCGAGATCTGTTAGAGTTATTGGTTATTTTTCTAGGTGCTAAATACTTTCTCTAATGGTATTCATTTAAAAATATCAGGTTTCTTTCATCGAACCTGAAAGGTAAAAGTATATTTATGTCACAAGAAATGTCGAATAACAATGAAAAAATAACCTTAGAAGTAATTGATGGTTTATTCTTAAGAACAAAATTTTTTTTTATTAAATCTAGACAAAATTTATATAATTACTTCAAATAAAATTCCAGTGACTTATATATCTCCTTATTTAAGCAAGCTTGTGATTGAGAGAATTATGTTACAAAAAAAAAAAAATTAAGTACTCATCATATCTAAATAAACAATAAATAATAACAAAATATATCTCAAAACAGTTAAAGTTACATTAAGAGCTAATTAATTCATAACAATGCTACACCTAGAAGAGAAAAAAGACAACAAATACAAATGTAATTAGTAATTTCAAACAAAATTTAGATTTAAATAATTTAAATTTTTAAAAAAAAGACTAGGGTTGTAGCTGATCATATTGCTAAAATTATTAATTAATTAACATATTATTATACACAATTTAACATTAGCCATCTTTTTTTTCCTGTTGTATCAATAACCAGAGGAGCAACTATTGTTAGCATTACTTCCCTTAGCCACCTATATTGACACATTTCTTTGCAGGGATATATATGAAATAGAGCATACATATATTTTTATCTTACTTTCCAAATCTATGGAATTAAAACATACCGGGCCAAGGTAGTCTAGAAGTGTTTGACTAAAACTAGTTTATACATAGCTTACTGTTGCGTCATACGTTATACCTACAATTTATTTTTTTTCCTATTTCGTATTTATTTAAAAACTTCCCTACAATTTTATCAGCTAACGGATTAAAAATTGTTTTGCACAATACTAAAAGGCATTAATCTGAGTTCTATGTAATTTTGTAGAGTAGAACCAACTAGGCTATGCTTTTCCTGACAAATCCTGCTGTACTTTGGAGAGGTTTTAAAGCATATTCTAGATGAACATTACGATTACAGTCCTTTGATATAACTGAACTAAAGGAGTAAAATGTATGTACCGTTAATCTTAATTCCGTTACAGGATTACTGACGTGTAAATGCCATTTTAAATGTTCGCCAAAGAATATGCCTAAATAACAAATTCTCTATGCTCTGAAAATGTGTTTCCAACTACTGCCGTCACCAACATCATTATTTTTATGAATATGAACAGTTAAATCTTCAAAATGAATACTATGTGTGTTGTTTAGAATTGGACATAAAAAAAGTTTTCTTGGTATTAAGTGATAGCTTCCTACTTTCGAACAAATCTACTATTCTTTTTGTTTCCTTAATTGTTTTTGGTCGTACAATCTCCTATGAGTAATCCAAGAAATGTAGACAAGTGTCGTCTGCATATGTTATAATTTCCCCATCTATACTCATATTAAAAATGCTATTTATGTGTAAAATAAAAAATATTAGTCCAAACACAATTTCCTGGTACTTCTATATACTATTTTTTTTCTGTTACCAAGAACACCATTTATATTTACTATTTGAGTTCTACTGTTAGGTAGCTCATTATCCATTTTACGCTGTTAAATTATTGATTTCAAAACTAGTTAGCATTTTTATAATTTTATCATGATTTACTGTGTCAAGTCTTAGGAGATTGCCAAGACTTTTTTACTGTCAAGTGCATTGCTTATATGTTTCTTTACATTATAGAGCGTTTCTTTTATTTTTATTTTTCATTATACTTAAATAACATAGACACAATTCTACTGAATTCTCTAAATGTGATAAGTTATAATACAGCCCGTAAATCTTTCCTACCGCAAAAAATAAATTATTTTGAGTCACCTAGGTGACTAAGTTGAACGGCAATTGATTTTCATTCGAGATGAACTACAGGTGCGACTTATATAGTTTTAAGGATTCTGTATCCAAAATCGAAACCCACTTTAAGCTAAATGTTGGGTCTGGGGTCTCCCCCAACTAGCACACAGGGCTAGTTTATTAATAAAAAGTACATTTTCCTTATTGTTTTAAAAAAAATATTAATTCTGATATGCAACATTGTGTTGTCAAATAAATAAAAAAAAGAAAATATTCCTAAACATTTGAAAAATTTTATTATTTAGGTTAGTTAACTCAAAATCAAAAAGTGTCAAATAATAAGAAAATAATTGTTTGTGATACGACACAGATTTGGAGAGTGTTTTTTTTTGTTTTGGTTGTGTGGTTGTGTGGTGACTAGTGTTGTAACAACTATACTTTTTTTATTTTCTTAAAATGTTCACCTTCTGCTCAAGTAAGAAACGTAGTAACTAGTTATAATCGGGCAGCAGTCGGGCAACACCCATTCGCCACCCCTGTCCCCCTCCTCCCCGCCGACACCCATGGAGTCAACTATTTGTACACCTGGCGTATAGTGTTGCCAAGTCCCTGCGCACATATCTGCCGTCGAATAGGTACGGTTTTTTTTCTTGAACAGAGTATTGTCTAGAACTATTTTCACATAACTGACTAAGAGCAGATTTTTTGGGAATTCTTTATGATCAGAAAAATATTTCCTCTAAGAAGAAGAACTCGAAAAATTAATGTTGAGTACTTTAAATTTGCAGCTTTGGTCATTTTCAGGATTGCCAATGTCTGTAGACCCACAAACACGCTTATGGATAGTCTACAGTCAACCACAGTACAAAATAATTCGTGGTTAGGTACCGTCTCTTCTATTTTAAGGAGTAACCATGTTACAGGTATACATTTTTCTTTCTTAGGTCGGAAAAAATACAGAATATTAGATTGGATACACTGTCAATAAACATAAGCTTCCTGCATGAAGATAATTTAAAATGTACATTGTTGTAAATGACCTACCCTTTTTAAAAATAGTTGTTATTTTACAATTTTAAAATTATTTTTCAAATAATTTTTTCTTGTTACGGGAATAGGTCGGACGATAGAGAAATAACTTTCGACTAACAACGGGCACTCACGACGTAATAAATGAACGGTGACCTACTGTAACCGTAGTTTTTATACCAGGTTATTTGTTGTGTTTGTAACCCCGAGTTGTAACCTCCCAGAGTCCGACATATTGTTTGTGAAATTTCAGAAACCAAACCTGAAAGGGAAAACGTCGGTAATGAAAAGTAAAAAAATGTCGTTTATGTGTCGTTTTTGCATTTCTAGGACCGGTTACCGAGTGCCGGCATGAAACATAGCTGTTCACAATAGTCCGCCAGTCGTCGTACGTTGAAAACCCATTGCGGGCGGCGGCGGCGGTTCATGTACAACATCTTTGGAGGTAGGTAGTCGACCGCCATAGATGATAACAGCTAGCGGCCAATACGCATCATTCTGCCGTTACCGTATGGCGATTGCCGTATAGACAGTGTTAATGATTGTTTTTTGTTTTGTTCCGTGCGACTTGTAGAGTGTTGTATCGAGCGCAGACGAACGACGCCGGACCGCAGCCGCGTTTCCGTGCACGAACCGTCACCGGAAAACCGTAGACTTTTGACCAGTCTTAATTTTTACTCGTGTGCGTCCCGGATCGGGTGAGTGTGTTTCGTTTCGATAGTAATCATCCTTGTCCCGGTGTGCGCGTTTACGTTTCAAGTTCCATTTGGTCTGGACTATCGAGTCCAAACCACCTTGCACCCGCCGCTGTATCGTTCGTCTCGTGTCCCACCGTTTGATGATCGCATTTCCCATTGCATCATCGCTGTGATTCCCTGCTGGGGTGTCCGCCTTCCAGACGATATTGTGTGCCCGAACGCCGCCAAAGCCTTTGTTTCACCATGGACGACGTTTACAATTGCTTAATGTGCAATCGCACTTTCTATGACGAGGAAGTCGTCATCGGCTTGTTGTCGGAGGAGTCGAAGAAAGAATTGATTTGCGAGAAACTATACTATCTCATGAGATTCATAGTAAGTGTACCTAATGACATAGATAATAGGGCTTCTTCTTATTCTTATTATTTTAATAATCATTATTTTGTTTGTGTACTTGTATCGTTGTCCGTCTTTCAGTGTTCTCGGCTGTTACGGGTGTTACAAACAAACGTGTGTATATAGCGTGAATTTATTAACTAAGGTCACTTGTTTAGTCACTATTGTTTACTTTAGATCTGATACACGATTGCTTAGTTCTACTTTAAACATATGTTTCACTACGACTTGGTATTATGTTATGCATTTCATTATACTGTAGGTGTGTTATAAAAAATTATTAATTTTAATTAAAAACTTTAAAATTAATATGTGCAACAAAAAACACTAAATACAATAATTTTAATAACAAACCTATATTCCAAAAACGTTGGAAACCAATTTGGTATATTTTTGTTTTACAGGACACCCTTTTTTTTTGTTTTAATGTATGTAGGTGGTTAAGCATGCTGAAAACAAAAGTGAAGTCAGTATTTGGCGGTTGGGTTTTGTTTTGAAGTCCGAGACCTACATAAGGTGGTTTTACAAAACTAGTCAAGGGATGGTGTAGCTAGTGAGTGACCACGCTGGCTGTATATGAAAATTCTATACATTTCAATTAGCTATAACTTTAAAACTAAGTCCAATTGACAAATTCTGACTTTACCATTGTTTTCAGCATGCTTAACTACATATATTATAACAAAAAAAAAGCTTGTCCAGTGAAACAGAAAATTTTCACTAATTTAGTTATAATAATTTTTCTGAACCAATTTTATGACTAAATAATTTTCAAGTGTACCTACAGTTATATTAAAAAATTCGCTTCTTTATATAAAAAAAAATAGTGTGTTATTTACTTACAAAAAATTAAAATTAGTTCTTTATTTATTATAATCAGAGGTTGGACTAAATTGTATAGGTAATAATATACACAAATCTAATATGCATCTTGAAAATATAGTTCTAAAAGTTATTATAAGTACATTGATAGGTACCTAATCTATGTACATACATTTATTATAAATTATCATAGAAATGCTCGTAGAAATGCCTTTTAAAAGTAATTTATTTTGTCAATCTCATCATATTATATAGTATATTATGGTACTGGTTTGTTATATAGTATTTACGAGTATTTACTTACATCCCTGCCAGGCGTGTGAAAACTTTATAGTCACTTAGGTTTATTAACCATAATAATAAATATATCCCATTAATAATCAGATAATTTGATTGATAAAATGTATCATTACTATTAGGTACCTATCATAGGTGTTTATCACATAATATTTGTTGTTTAAAAACTAATAATCAAACTGATATCCTAGTATGTTTTTGTTTGTTTTTAATTGAGTATTATTATTAATATTATATATATTATTATTAAAATTAATTCAAAAGATTTATTAACACACAAGTGCCCTGATGTAAGTTTTTAATTAATTATAATGGATCTTAATCACATTTTGCCTATTATAATTGATACCACACTATACATTTGTACCATATAATTTTTAAGTATAAGTTTATATACAGGTAAATTAATTTGTTAATAACTTTTTAATACTAGTGCTATAAATTTTTGGACTAAAAAATTTGGTCTATTGTTTGCATTAAACAGTTTCAACATTTTTTCTTTAAACTTTAATCTGTACCTACCTTAAAGTTTTTAAAGTGTAAATATCTTTAATACTTACTTCAATATTTAATCGTATTCAATATACCTAATAATATAATATTTAAAAATTATGCATGTGTGTGATTGTTAGTTATTTACTATCAAGAACATAAGAACACCTAGCACTAAACTTAAGCTATTCCATTTCCCTAATTTTTATTACCTGCTGAGGGTTCGCTTCAAAAAAATATTATTTTCAAAAAGTAATAGGTATTTTTTATATTTTTTAATTTTACTAAGTATACAAATAGTTAGGTATAGCCAGTATAGGTAGATTAGGGTAGGTTGTTGAACTTTATACTACCAAAAAGTCCGGTACATAGAATTAGGCAAAAAGGAAAATATGATGTGATAAACAATCAAACTTTCAATTAGTATTAATATAAATTGTAACTAAATGATTTACCTACTCGACAAAATTAATGAATTTTGTATTTACCGATATCGACAAAATATTTGCAAAATTTATCAGTTACCTAAATGTATTATTTTGAATATTGTTATTCATTACACCTATAAATACCAGCATTTTTTTTAAAAATAAGTACTTATATTATTTTTTTGATGATGGTTAATTAAACTGATAAGTCATGATATTGTATAAACATTATAATTATTACATTTTTTTAAAATATTGTTATACATATATTTTATACACCAGCATTTATTTAGTGAAGATAGTTAACTAGATAGTTCATACTTAATTCAACTGAAAAATCATTATAGTTTATTACGTATATGTTGGTAATGATATTAAGTATCTAATTATGATCATTGAATTTTTTTAAAAAATTAATTATTTTAAATATTGTTACATATACCTATATACCGGACTTTCCAAGATTTTTTTACCTTCATTCATATTGAACTTACACCTAATTAATTATAAATTATAAATCAATAAAAATTAAAATTGTTCTTTCTTCCTTCATTGCCCTGAATATGTCTGCAAAGAGTCTTAAACATATAGTATATCTAACAGTTAATAATTGGTTGGCCAACATTTTTATTTACATTAGGTACATATCACGTCTATTGTTTGACTTTGATTTTTATTAAATATAAATGTGATCAATTTGACCAAATATGTCATTCCAAACATTAAGCATTTCAAACATTTTTATATATATCTGGAAAAATTAATTATTAATACCTACCTTCCTTTGTATGTGCTTGAGAATAATTTGTTAGACTAATCCTCATACTAATCAGTTTTTAATTGCTACCTATAATAAAAAATTTAAATCCCTTCAAAATTATTTTAAATTTGTTTTTTTTTTTTGAGGTTTTTTTATGGACCCAACAAATGCCATAATGTGATTTTAATGTAATACAATACCTTTTTGCTTATCTCACCTCTAAATTATGAGGGCCTCTTATAGTGAAATATTACATATGGTACTATTTTTTCCCTGACAAATACCTCATTGTCAGTGCCTAGATATGATCCAGCCACATGTAGCTCTATCCAACTTTCAATTTAATTAAAGAACATATTAATTATTAATTTTGGTTTAATCTATTATCCAGTTTCTTGGTTTAAAACAAATTCTGCTTAAAGGTCACCACAAAATACTGGGTGTGAAGGGGGGGAGGAGGGTTAAATTCTATCTTTGTGGCTGTAAATTGTGTCCTGCTGAATTTTACCATCACCACTGCAGTGTAAGGTGACCTTAAGAGGATGCTATACCCTCATGTGTTGTCTCTATCTTACAAATATACATAGCATTGGTTAGTGCATTTAATACACAGTATTAACATAGCAAAAAAACTGTTTTGCGCTGGATAGAACCATTAAGACTATAGTGATAGTTAAGACTTCTACTTGATATACAATATAGTTGAGAACATTATCTGTGAAATACCTATCAATTTTATTTTTGATATCACTTGGTGTACATAAAAAGTTCTTATCGTTTCAAAATTCATTATTTTTGTGTTTTTTAAACTCGAATAAATTTTTTGTAGTTTGGATATTGAAAAAATCAAATAGTTTTTTCACAACCAAAGTTCTCTTTATGTGTTTGAACATTTTGTTTCTTAGCTATGATTGTAGCCTCCTTGGTTTTTTCCACGCAAAACAATTTTTGCTATGTTATACATTTGTGAGATAGAGACAACATATGAGGGTTTAGCGTTCTCTTGACAAATTATAAAATAATTCTGTAAATAAAAAATTACCAAAATATTAGTTTACTGACATCTTCCTTTTATCATCTATTGTCCTCTTCTCAGGTGGCAGGGTAATTATTAAGGGGGGATATGGAAGATATATCTTCATGGCCTTTTTTTTACAAATCATGAAATATAAATTAATTTTAATTAATCTACTGTAGAAAATTTATATACCAACTTAGATAATATTAATAGAAAAATGTTTATCAAATTATTTTCAATTTTTCTAAGGTTTTTTTCTATAGGTAAATGTCAGTAAAAATATTTTGTTTGGTTGAAATACTTGAAAATTGAACACAAGGATCCTTAATTATGTCGTTATAATAGCAGTTGAGAAATATTAAAGATCCATAGTATACGAGATAATAAACCATAATTTACACTATACTGAGTTATTTTATAGTTATTTAAAGTTCAAGTTTAGACAAAATATATCAAAACCTTGAAAATCTACAAATTATTTTGTAGTTGAAAAATTATAAAATGTAATGTTCAATTTTTATAGCTAAAGATTGAAAATTTAAACAAGGATTCTCAGAAATAGATCACACTGTAACAAAAAAATCTAAATAATATATAAATAGCTCTGTTTTACAGACATTTTAAGTCAAAATTTGGACAAAATTACATATTGAAACAAATAATAACAATTTTAGTTGATTTCAGTTATTTTTTGTAATTTAAAAATATTATTCGTGGGTATTAGAAACTTTTAGAGTATCATATTATTTTATTTTATATAGGTACACAATAACATTTTTCAATGTTTGTTTCAGAAAAAATAAATTTTTCTTACTGTAGTACTAATGCCTAATTGTAAAATAAATTACTTTATTCACAATAATATCATAAAATATACCTTCTTAGTAATAACCGTAGTAATAACTTATATTATATCATTGAATTCACCTTCTTACCAGTTTTTAACTGTAATCCACTGGTGAATGGTTATAAAATATTCATGTCCTATTCCTAAGACATTTATAATTGTGACACTGTGATAGGCGTGAGGACAGGCGGTTGTCCTAAGTCCACCACCTTGCACAGTATACACATTGCTTGATCTCTTCTCAACCTCCTCTTCTTCCTTCTCTGCCCAAATGACTTGAATTCAGAATGCATAAATATTACTCCCATATTGTTTTCAATAAGATCTTAAGGACCTATTTAAATCTTACTTTGCTGAGCATTCTTTATTTCTTTAACAATTTTCTATAGGTAGGTAGTTGTATTCACAATTCAGGAAACATCCTAAAAAATTGAATGATATGAAAATAATTTCAATAATAACCTATCTCTTAAACATTGAACAATTTTTAATTCCTACTCTAAACTCTAGAACACTGCTTTGCCCAAAATAGTTTCCATCAAATTGGTAAAACATTATTCCCTAAAATTAATGTTTCTTGCTATGTTAAGATTGTGTGTAAACTTGTGCTTACTTTTTATGTAAATCCAAAATATCAAGTAAAAAACAATCCACTAAGTTTACTAATCTTTTGTTAGGCATATTAATATAGGTACTTATATTTTACTAATTATCATTTAACTCCCAATGAAATAGGTAGGTACTTTTCAAAGTGACCTGATTTATTAGTCATTTTAATATTTATATCTAATAGGTTAGGTATTGTTAAAAACAAGTAATGTATTTTTCAAATTAAACCAGGAACTTAATCCAATTTCAAAAATGTGTTTTTGCAATGTTTCAATGAATATTGTGCTAAAATTTTAATAAAATAGGTATTTTAATTTTATAATTAATATATAAATGTAATAATCCTTTTTCTTACTTTTTACAGGTCTCTATTTTGAATTCTCCAATGTATATTTGTAGAGCATGCTATGGGCAAGTTCAAGTTTCTTATATATTGTTAACTAAAGGTCAAAAAAATCTAGCAAAATTAATGGAAAACTTAAAAAATTCACCATCAGATAATGCGATCAGAAAAAAATATAACAAAATTCAGAGTGTATCACCTTTTGATTATTTGGTAATAACAAATTTAAACTAAATTATTAATCACATTATAATCATGAATACTATACAATTTTAGTTGTTTAATTAAGAATATTAATGGTGTTAACTTATTGGGTTTTAATTTTATAGTTAAATAAATACCAGTTTGATGTGAAATGCGTGTATGATGCAACAAAAAACTTTTTGAACGATGATAATGAAAACCTAAGTTCATCTGGCAATTTTGAAAAATTTGCCCAATATTTTGGTATTAATAATCACAACAGGTTAGTATTAGCGTAATATAGTACCTGTTTAAAAAAAATAACTGTTTTTGAAAGTGTATAAATTAGTTTCAAGCTTAAGTATTTTATTTTATAAAGTATTAAGGGTACCTGATGTGGATGCCATGGTTAATAAGTAACCTTATTTATTTAAAACAAATAAAAAACTTAAATAATTATATTTTTAAAAATTACAATATTTCTTGTGTTTTGATTTAGAAAATAGAATACTTTTATACGCTTTTATACCTGAAAGAAAATTTTAATTAATTATACTACGATGATGTTTAATAAATTAACTTTGGTTAGATAGTATTCTGAGAATATAGTGTGCCTATGGCATCAATAAATAAATGAAACTCATTATTGATAATATTTATTTTGTTATAGGCAGTTTAAAATTTGAATGTTAAATAATATATTTTATATGTACTTATCATGTATTGTCTTGTAGTATTACAAATCAATCCGTCATTGAAAGTATTGAATCTATTGGAAATGGTATTCCAGAAAGCCCTCCTGTACCTGAAGTAAATATGCCGTGTACAAATGAGCCTAATATGTAAGTAGATAATATCATTTTTATTTTATTGTTGGTTGTGCAATGGGTTGAATTAATAATAATTTGATCTATTATATCTTAAGTGGACGTTACACCTGCAAGCTGTGTCTCCATCTTACAAATGTATAGGTAACTCAGCAAATTATTCATTCTGAATGGCATTTAACTCTGTTATGTTTATTATTAAAGCTAACTAACCGGTTATCAAATTTAAAAGTAAGAATATTATCTAGTGAATATCATAGGTTTTTTTTGTATTCTTATTTTAAAGCAAGTTATGATTATTTTAAAATTGTAAATTCTAAAATTCACATAACTCACTTAAAAAAAATTCAATTTACTCTAATATTAAACATGACTGAATTAAATTAATTATTTAGAACATACTATTTCCTATGTTATGCATTTGTAAGATGGAAACTACGCATGCAGTTGTAGTCTCATCTTAAAAGATGCAACAGTTTATTGTAGGTAATTTACCAATATTCTAACAATCAGAATATAACCTTATTTTAAAATCATAACATAGGTACCTGTTAATATTACTAGTAAAATTGTATTACCTTTTATGAGTCAAATTTATTTTTCATGAGGTAGGTACATAATTTTATACATGTATTTACAACATTTAGTTGAATAAAAATTCTAAACTGAAAAAAAAACATAAAATTATGGAGAAATTCTTAAATATATAGTATGCTATTAATGTGATAGAAAATACACATGATAGTACTTCAATAATGTATTATTCTAAAAAGAAAACCCAGTACTGAAATCCTTATTGAAAGGTATTAAATACACTTCATATAATTTAAAAGCTTTGGGATAAATGAGTCATCAAATAGTTAAAATATTTTACTGTAAAGATAGGACTCAAGCTTCAAACTCCAACACTACCTCAACTTACTAGAAAACTGGTTCACACTATGGAAAATAAAAATTAATACAAGCAAATCTAGCCACATTACTTTCTCCCTTCGCCGAAATTATTGTCCTCCAGTCAAACTTTGCAATCAATCATAACCTCAAACCAAGTTAAATACTTAGGGTTTATTTTCGACAAACGATTAAGTTGGAAAGACCACATATTTGACAAAAGAAAGAAACTAAACTCCAGATTACATTTACTACGTCCTCTCTTACGATCAAATTTAAACTTTAAACTCAAAATCCTTATTTACAAAATTTTGATCTTTCCTCTATGGTATTATGGTATTCAAATTTGGAGTAATGCCACCCCATGTAACATACAAAAAATTCAATCATTTCAATCCATCTGCCTTCGCACTATTACAAAATCCCCCTGGTATATAAGTAACAAAACCCTACACTCTGACCTGAGAATAAATTACGTAAACCAAGTCACTAAAACTGCTTACTTAAAACTCCACAAAAAATGTAGCTCCCATAGTAACCCTAACATAAGTTATCTTGCTTCGCAACACATCCCTGACAACCCCCCATGAAGACTTAAACGAAAATGGATTAGAGACCTCCTCCATTAATAAATACCCAAGTAGGTAGCTCCATTGAGAGACCTCCTACATCCTGCCATTTTCATGTTATGTAATCCTCTTCATCATTATTACTTGTTGTGCTTAATTGTATAGTTGTATNNNATAGGACTTGGTATCCAAACTAAAATAGTAAGTAAGTGAAAAAAAAATGTAGACAAATATTCACTCAGAACTCGGATAACACATATAAATAACCAATACTTTTTGTTTTGACTCATTATTGTTTTAATAAGCAGAATTTATTCTAATTGTACTAAACTTATTTTATAAGTAA
>PVMI01084401.1:0-27295 GCA_008528875.1 Aulacorthum solani
TATACAACGGTTTTAACCGGTAATCAAAATCGGTATCGATAATCAGTTTCAAGCCATAGTAAAAACACATTCTGTGCATTAAAATTTTATATAGATTTAAAATACAGCTAAATGAATTCATTAACCTCAATTAGCCCCCATTGAAAAGTGATAAAACCCACCCCTGCTCTGGATGGGGGCTATAATACACCCACGGTAGTCCATGCCTGTCGTAAGAACCGACTAAAATATAGACGTCATATGAATCGCGAATATCTAAAAGAAAACGCAGACGATCCTATGAATAAAACATGGGAGAATATCAGATTAGTAATCAGAATTTCTGAGGGTACTGTGTTAGCAAAAAATGAAAAGAAAAAACCAATAAAAGCATGAATTGACAAGGAAATAATAAAACTTATAGATGAAACACGAATATATAAAAACAATAAAACGAGAGAAAGACTACAAAAGTATCGTCAACTAAGGAACCAGGTTAATCAAGAAGCCAGAAAAGCCAAAGAAGAGTGGTTGGAACAGCAGTGTGTAGAACTTGATGAGCTATTCAAAGTTAACAAAATAGATTAGAGCCTACTGACACATGTCTCAAAAATCCTAACAAAAATAATAAATCGAAGAATAGAAAGAAAAGTTGAACAGTACTTAAAAAATTATCGATTTGGATTTATAAGGCAAAAAGGAACACGAGAAGCAGTTCTAGGACTAAGGGTATTAATTAAAAAATAGATAGATAAAAATAAATCTACATATTTGACATTCATAGACCAAGAACCGGTTTTCGACAGAGTAAATTAAAATAAAATGTTGCTCAGAGTACGAAGTATAGGTATTGAACAAAATTATATAAAAATTATTCATAATCTCTGCAATATTCAAACAGCTTGCATTAAAAAAGGAGAAATCACTGCTAATGCTCAAATAAAAAAAGAAGTAAATCAAGGGTGTACGTTATCACCTCTACTTTTCCACTCTTACATCGAAAATGTTATAAATATAGTGAAAGCAAAGCTAGCAAGACTAAATATTAGAATTAAAATTGGTAGAGAAATTGTTCCAATGATACGATTTCCATATGACATTGTGGTAATAGCAGAGAGCGAAGGGGACATACAGCATGCAGTTGAAGAAATAAATGAAGTATTTACAATATCAGAAATGAAAATTAATGGTGCAAAAACGAAAATCTTAGTCAGCGCCAATTACCCGAAAATAAAAGCTGGTGTATACATAGATAGCCAAAAACTAAAGCTAAGTAGATAAAATAGTATACCAAGGGGAGAAAATCACATTTATTGGTAAGAGCGTAGATAAAAACAGCGCATAGCATTAGCAAAATCTGCCTTTAGAAAAAAAAAACACAAATTACTCACTTCAAAAAACTTACATCTGAATATCAAGATGAGACTTATTAAAACATATGTATGGAGTGTTCCAACATATGGATGTTAAACATGGGTAATAAATGATCCTGAAAAGAAAATACTAGAAGCGTTTGAGATGTGGTGTTGGAGGCGTATGGAGAGGATAAGCTGTATGGAGCGGAAAAAAAATGAAAAAGTACTCAGCACTGTTAAAGAAAAACGTCGATGCGATTAAAACAGGGAGTTGGAAAATATGATTAGACACGCTCTGAGACACCTAAAAGAGATGCATGATATAATATTGGGGAATATCATAGAGAGTATGATAGCAGGAAATAAAACTGCAGGACATCCACGAAACTCTTATATACAACAAATTAAATGTGACGCAGAATCCAAAACTTTTAAGGAACTTAAAGAAAAAGCAAGCAAATGGTCAGAATGGAGAATTGGGGTAGTAAACCAACCTTCAGGTTGAAAAAAAAAATTGAAAAATTAAGTATTAGGTATACAAATTAAAGATAGCTGATATATTTAATTGAAATTAGTTCACGATACTGAAATCTGGTATTTCATATTTGTAATTTTATTTCAATATTATGATGTTTTCGATAGTGAAAATTATGGCTATTTATAGCTTAAGTATTTAAATTTCGATACTATTATAAAACTTTAAGGTTATTTCCCTTGACATTTAATATAATGTTGGTTAAAAAGGTTGTTTTATAATTTTATTTTAATAAAACTAAAAATGCTTAAGTTACAATTGTCTTAATGTTATTTCAAGTCTACTAGTAACTATTGATTAGTAAATAAAAACTAACACTACACATTTTTCTTGATATTTATAATTGTTTGTATACAGGAGAAAAAGTTATGTAGTCGTCTTTGAAATAAGAACCCAAAAAAAAGGTGTTGCAATAAAAATATACTTGTTATTATGTGAGTATGGTCTGGCACCGCAGTGTAATCATTCGTAGAGACTAAAAGTATTTGTTATTATAACGTTATATAACTTATAGAAAATATTATTTTAAAAGTGGCATATCAAAATTATTATTTTACAAAATGTATTTGCATATGCGTAAAATCGTAAAATATATAAAAAAACTATAACTTTCATCGACATAATATGTGGAAAAAATATGTAAGAATTTTTTTTTATTCTTTGATTGTTACACTTAATATAGTACCTATTTAAGGTAGAAAATTTAAATCTGGGTTAAAATTTAGTCAAATGTAGATGATGCCAGAATTTTAATACACCTATACCAAATATTTTGGAATATTAAAGATTAAAATAATATATTCGTATATCTAACCTAACCTTGGAATAGATTATATTATGATGAGACTTGTAAGTAAGATTATATTATTTTTCAATGTATAATAAAACACTTGTACTTACTCCACTGTTATTTTATTCCATAACCTGGTTCGCTTGTAAATAACCAGTAATCATACTATCATTGTTTATGAAACGTTGTTTCTTATCAATTAACTGTGCAAGTTTATATTTTTTCCTCAAACAGCAGAGTCGGAATCATTACAGACAATTTATGTGATTCATATTTATATAATATTTAAATATGTTAAAATTGTGTATTGTACAGAATTAAATAAAAGAAAAAAAATATTCAAAATCAAAAGGTTATAATCTTAATAAATATTCTTTGAATTTTAACTTCACAATATCAAGAAAAACTTACCAAAAATGTCGCAAAAGTATTTGGTCTTAAATTTCAAATTAAATTCATAACTTAATACGTTGATAAATTATGAGTCTTATACAATGTTTAGTACAATATATTATTAATTACTATTAAGAATAATAAATTAATGAAAAAGTTTGAGGATAACATCTTAATAGTTTAATCACAGAATAAATTTAATTAAATTCATTCTGTGATATGATTATCAGGATATATCACGATTAAAGATAATAAGGTATTCTATTTTTAGTGGCTAGTAGTAGCTCTGTTGGAAGTCATGCACTTATCGATAATTAAGACAAACGATGTTCTTGCTTATTGGTCATTATTAGATACTATTAACTTGTAACTAATAAAGATATTTTCCTATAGGCTGTGATTAGGAGTGGATTGATATGTGTAAATAGATGGTTTATCTCTTTTCTATGGATAAGCGTGAACGGGTGTAAGAGTAAACGAGTAAATAACAAATAATGGTTCAATATTAGTATTAGTACTACAATAAATATTTATTATAAGTACATAATATGGTTATATTTTACTTTGGACAAATGTATAGAATCTTTAATCATAAATAATGTATACAATAAGAAAATACCATAGAACCTCAAAAAAATACCAACTTTGAGAAGGTATAATTTCACCCATAGATAATTTAAAAATGTATATTGTAAAAATGAATAAAAAAAATTGTTTTTTAATTTTTTGAAATTTTACACATATAACACTATTTAAAAATCAAAAGTTGATTGTGGTTTTACCTAAAAAAAATAAGGGTTAAAATAAAAATGTATACATGTTATGAAATTTTGATATTCCAAAAATAAAAATTTGAAAAATGTTGATACTTTATGATATAATGGGTGTCTTATACCATAATATTAAATGGATAACCTTCTATTATTCCATTATGAGCAGGGGATCATAGAATGAATTTTAGGTTCAATTTAGCCATCTATGTTATTATACTATGTTTTGACTGTTTAGAGTGCAAGGAAAACAAATTCATAGATGTGGATGGGTATTTTATTAGTAAGGTGCTTATATCCAAACATTTATTTACCAAGTGAAAATAAAACAAATAACCAAAAAATAAATATATTCAAAGTATAAAGAGTTACAAAAAAAGTAACAATGGTGAAAGTTTAAATTAATAGTCTAAATAAATTACACAAATATTCTGTAGTTTTCGAAATTCTGCAGAGTAAATATGTCAGTAATTATGAGGAGAAGTGATTCAGATGATTGCTATACAAAAGCATAATGAAAGAAGTAGAGAAAAACCGAAGAGAAGGAGAGTAGATAGAATAGAAAAAGACATGGAATAGCTAGTATAAATAAAGAAAAAGTTGGAGACAGATCATTGTGGAGGTTTAGAGCAATGGTGGTTGACCTCTTATAACATAAATTGGGCAGAGAAAGTGAAAAAAAGACAGTGGTGGTATTTTTCCCCATGCCCTGCTCCCATCTGAAAAAGAACCCATGATTTTGGCCTGACAAAGGCTTTAAAGTTGAAATGAAATACGAAAATGTTGGCACCAATAATAAAAAACTGAACTAACTCCTCTGGTTTGACCTCAGTATTGTGGGACTGGGGAAGTATTAATCTTTTGGTTCATTAAGCCAACAGAATGGCCCCTTGACAATAAGTCTCTCTCCCCGGATCCTCTATTCACGCCACTCTTAAAAAATATACCTAGGTACGTGTACAGGTAACACATACGTATTTTTAAATACTTACTTACACAGGAAATGGTCCAACTACAGAAACACTCAAACGGAATTATGTCGTTTTCTGAGCGATTTGAATCCAGACTGTGAGTCAATCAATTGGAAGGGAGATTTTTTCAGAAGATTATCGTCTTTGATATTTACTTATATGGTCCAAGTACTTTGCAGTGGTCGGATATCGAAACAACAAAAAATGGCACATGTAATTCTAAAGAAGATTAATGATGTGACCAATGAATACGTGTTACTTAACTCACCAGACAATTTTTTACAAGGAGTTCAAATATTTGTAGCCAATATGCTATCTCCATGGATAGAAAAGCCAATAAATTATATTTGCAATAAAGGTACTAGTAATAAAGATTCAACGAACAAAAACACAGTTGACGAAATCGAGAGTCAAAAAATTGGTATTGAATCAAAACATTCAAAACCCAATGAAGTAGTTAAAAATAAAACAAAGAAACTTAAATTAAAAACCGCAAAAAAAATTAATCAAAAATCAAAAATAGGTAAGTTTACAAAAGCCATTTTTAAAGGCAGATTGGCTTCTCAAAACTCAAACAAAGAAGCTACAAGAATAATAAAAACGAATGGAAAATCGAAAAAAGGTTTGCAATTTCCGCCAGTAGCTTCTGCGGTGGATAAATCAGAGAAAATAATTGAAAACTATGAAACATTATCAAATTCTGTCCTCGTAAGACATCCACACAGTAAAATTACTATTAAGAATAAAATAAAAAATAATAAGAAGTCAAAACACCTTAAACGTGAAAATTACCAGAAAGATAAAAAAATTGAAATTTCAAAAACTATCTTTAAAGGAAGCTTATCTTCGCAAAATACAAATAAAGTTACAAAAACAACAAATAGAAATTTAAAAAAAGGTTTGAAGTTTAAGCTAGTAATTGGTGCGGTGGAAGATTCGGAGAAAATAATTGAAAACCATGAAATATTATCGAATTCTGTCCTAGTAAGTCGTCCAGACAGTAAATATACAATTAAGAAAAAAATGAAAAATAAGTCAAACTACATTAAGAGTGAAAATAATCAGAAATCCAAAAAAAATATTATTTCAAAGATCACTGTTAAAGGCAGATTGTCCATGAAAAACCCGTATAAAGCCTCAAAAAACAGAAAAACTAACCGAAACCTAAAAAAAGGTTTAAAATCGATGATAGCAATTGCTGCAGTAGATGAATCAGAGACAATTACTGAAAACAATGATAAAGTTTTATCAAATTCTGTCCTTGTAAAGCGTTTAGTCGATAAAAATGCAAGTAAGACGAAAATAAAAAGTGAAAATAAGTCGATCATTCTTGATGACAAAACTATTAACAATACTAATGATCATGACGAGTACACAAATGGGGAAAATGGTAACAATGGATCGACGACAGGTAATGAAAAGTTATCAAAATCAACGAAACAACTGCAAAATGACAATAAGTTTGAAGTAGACAGCAATAGCTATAAGAATAACAAATTGATCAACGAAAACGTAGAATCACTCTCACAAGCTACGGACACAGAGAATACTTATGTTAGGACCGATACGACTCACGATGGAAGAAACGAAAATGACCAAAGAATATTAACATTGAACAATCTTTCAAAATCACATTTTGACGGTAATGGTAAACTATTACTATCAGAACATGGTGGTAAACCGACAGCTACGATACCAAACAGAATAACGGATAGCCGTTATTATAATGCTAACGAAGATGACGGAGTACTGAATGTGACGGACTATAGTAAGCATTCATTGACAATAGCGGTAGATTTGCCGGGAGAAAAATATGATATTAACCAATTAAAAGGGGAAGAATTATTAAAATATAATGACAAAACATCACTCGACTTTGACAATGGTAGTTACAATGACGGCAATACAGATTATGATAATGGCTTCGACGATGATAGCGGACATCATATTATAATTATGAACGAGGATGGGGAAGAAGTAGAATGTAATATTTTTATTTTCATTACGATAGACAATATTAATTTAAGCTTTATTAGAAATACTTAGAGCCATTTTTCCAGTCGATTTTATTCGTCAAATACCTAACCAAATGTATTCGCCAAATAACGAAAATGTGTCATTTTTCGGTTCTCAATATCGGATAAGTCTTATTCGATGAATAAAACATAAATAGATTATTCAGTACTTTTTCTAACAAATAAGATGTATTCATAATTTATGATAATATTTTTGATTTTGAATTTAATATAAATTCATTAGACGATACTTTTTTTCTTCTATATTTTTCTTAGTAAAAGTCGTTTCTGTTGCTTTGATGCTAAATAAAAAAACTAACTATTTTGTTCACTTTTGTAATGACATAATATGTAGGAACTTGAAGTTGGTAGTATGTTATGTTATAACTATTAATAACATTATCACTCATTATTATGTGATTTTGTCCTATTTTCTGTATCTTATTAAGTATTGCATGTAGAAACACCGTTTTTGAATCAAAAAATAAATAATTAAACAAATTAATGCAAAAAAACGATTTTTGAAAAAAGTGGACATAGAACCTTTTCATTCTAAGCCCCCTAATGTTTGTTTTACTTGGAAGCTTCTTTGCTGAATACATTTATTCGAAAAATAACTGAATGATTGAAAAACTGGCTCTAGTTAATCATTTTAATTTTATAACTTTAATAATCAAAATTTCGGAACAAAGGTAAATAAATATACGTAATATATTATTATATATTTTTTTTTACTTTTAAAATTCTACAGTGCTGCTGTAAAAATAACTTTTTGAAGATATTCTGATTTAAAAATATGTAACACATATAATTTGGGACTTCTTCCGATGAGTTCAGACCAAGCAATCAGCTAATTATTCATCCACATAAACTTGACCTCTAAAATTCGTCTAAATCTTGGCCTATTCTCATATTGTTAGTTAAGTTCAACTTAAGAACAACGAATTCTTCTCTTTTTTTTTAATAATCACTAATTGTACATATAAATAAAAAATAATAAATTTATATTTCTTTATTATCTTATCGTATACAAAAATAAAGGGATATAAATATTCTCTATTTAAGTGTAAATTGCTTATGGCATATCTGTTTAATATTACAATTATTAACTTATAAATTTGTAAATGAAACTATTGACCTTTTGATGAAAACAATATTAAAAGTAACTTAATAAACTGTTATAAATTACAAAGAATAAATAAGTACACTATTAGATTATTATCAAACTTAAAAATATTTCCTATAGTCATGAATAGTTTACATTTAGTATTTTTTTTTTTAAATTGGTTCATTGTAATTTTAACGGGATACATGTTCATGCAATATCAAATCTAATTGATAATTCAGTATAATTGCTTATATATCCACCATTACAAATATGGATATGCCTGTATTAAAATCAAAATTGTATACATTTTGAATAAGATTATTAGGAACAATATAGCTCAGATGACCAACTTCTTTGTTATCTTCCTGCCATTGCATCGTATAAAATTACAATATTAACAACATACTAACAACGAAAATAAATAATAATCAACATGTGCATATTGCATACAGACATATAATATTATTTTCAATACTGGTTTGTATAATAGCTCAAATTTTGGACGATCTTGTAAACATATTTCTGGATACTTCATCGGCAGGTTATAGTTATAAATATGACAATAGCATAGCTACGGAATCAAGAGGAGACGAATCTAGAAGAAATTGTTTTCAGATATGTGCAGATGATTATGTACGTAGCTATATGAGTACTATAGTATTAAAGTTTATTCACTTTACCGTAAAAGTATTATAGTGACAACTCCCACGGTGGGAGGAAGAGCAAAAAATTAAAATAAAAAAATTTCATGCTACTCATATTGAGCTCACTATTAACCTTCCCCTTGCACTAACATTTATTAACTATGCTTCATAAATGTTAACAACTACTACAATACTTTTGTACATTCTGATAGATTGAGGAGTATTATTTTCATATATCTTTATTGATTTAGTGAAGGTTAACCTATCATTATCATAAAATGGATACACCGTAGATATGGTATTGATAGTTATTAGTTTATTACGTAATATATTATGTACGTGTTTGACAAAAATTATTAAAACTAAATTTTAGGAGCAGAGATTATTAGCGGACACTTTTAGAAATAAAGCATTGACACATCCAAAAGTTTGTGATCAAAGTACAGGAGTTTCCTATAACATCCGTAAAAAAGATGGCAGCAATTACAGTGTTCGCAAGACAATACTACCACGGTGCAATAACAGAGATCTTCAATGTACCATGTGTCCATTAGATAAATCCAAATTAGTAGTTAACACATTAATTGAATTGAAGGATTAAACAGCTGAAAACTCTATTTTCAGAAATTTAGTAAACATCAGAATTTGATAATATTTTTTGGAGGAATGAATAATGTGAGTTTGATTTACTATTTAAATTATATTACCTAAATTTAATAAAATTAAGCCTAGTTCCCCAAAAAAATTGACTCGTATTTCTAATAAAGTTCAACTTAATAACAACAAATTATTTTATTATTTTTATGATCGACACTCATACCTATGACTATTTTATATACCTATTTTATTTTTGTTTTATATTTTAAGGTTAAACAGACTAAACCATTTTTATAAGTACATTAAATTGTAATCCATACAACTTAACCAAAAAAATATAGTTACATTGATAGATATAGCATGAGAAGGTCTAGGCTAAGATTCTAGAAACCGTTTAATTTAAAGAGCTGACAAGTTTTTTCTTTTGCTATTGAATAATGAATTAATCATTTCAAATAAATTGATTGTATTTACTCGTGATGTCTTTGACGTGTAAGTATTATATTTTATAAAATGTCACGAAGTAATTTTTCCTAACCTAACTGTGGTCTTTAGTACGTACTTTTCTAATGCACTCACAAGCTGTTCAAGATAACGTTCCGGCTTTTAAACGTATATAAATCAGGTTGAGGTTTAGAAGTACATCAATCCGATTCGCCATTTAATTATCTATTTTAAACATAGAAAACTACAATTTTTCTTTCACGCCAATATGTTTGAGGAATTCTTTTAGTGTAACATCTTCGCCTGCAGTTTTTTCCGTATTTTAGCAGCCTTAGTGCGGTCTTCACTTCCTCCATACTAAAGTCATTCATATTTTCGGATTTTTCTTCACATACTTGAAGCTCTTCCTTGTGATCAGTTTTCACATTCATCTTATCGGGTTTTTCGGTTTTCATATTAGTGGTCTTGTGAAGAATGGTTGAGATGGAGTTTGGTGAGACTTTGCTGGCTTTCCGTGAGGTCTGAGCTGCCGCGAGTTTCCTTAGTAGTAACCAACTTTCCCTACTCGAGTAAGTGATGTCCATTCCATTCATAAACTTTGTCCATCTGTTCCTTCACGCATCGTCAAGTACGCCGATGAGTTTGTCAGCGTCTATTTCATTTCCATCCCTTTCATATTCTCTTAGTAATTCTGCGCATTAATTAGTCCAGCAAGGGGTATAATTATGTCTGTGGCCTCTTGGTACCGATTTTTTCGCAGCTGTATTTATAAGGTTGATGAATCTGTCGTAGTTTTAAAGCATAGGTTCATTTCAGTTAATATTATTATCAACGTATTTTGTATATTCTATATAGTCTACCTCGACCTTGTGCCCAAAAGTGTGAAATTCCTTAACCGAACATAGCGTACAGTTCTCCTCAGCAAGATATGTGCTTACCGCACAGTTTCTAATAGGTATCCCCCCGGTTAACCTGTTAGCTAGAGAACTAGAGGTGGAGTTCACGAGAAGACGGAGCAACACAAGCACTTCGTCAAGCAAAGTGCATGGACATCATACGACAGCGGAATAGCAAAGAAAATGGGACGTTGCCGAAATCGGCTAATGGACAAAGACGCTCATACCAAATATATCCAGCTGGACCATGAGGAGATTCGGCTAGTTGTACTACCATCTCTCGCAGTTTCTTTCCAGGCACGTTTGCTTTGGGAATTATTTTAAGTTAATGTAATTTATTTTACAAATCCTGTAAGAGCTAGTGTGTGGGTGGTGTGTGTATGTGTGTATATTTGTGTGTGTGTACAACTCAATACTAGATGACAAGGTAACTCTGAAAAAATGGTAACGCAGTAGACATTTTGGAATAAATAGATATGGTATAGTAAGGTAATAGTTTCATTAACAGCGGCGCCTACAGATGAAGTTTATGAATCTGAATATATTAGTATAAATAATAACTATGTAGAATGAGAACCTTTATTTTGTTTTTAGTCATCATGATTTTTATGTATACCTATGGTAAAATATTGTTCTATTTGAGTCGTGTCGTTTTTCTACTGGGTGTGAGGTATGCTAGAGAGCATTCATATTTGGACGGCTATAGTTAATTACTATATTTTAATGATATAGTATAGTTCTACACTAAATCATTCAAGTACGATTGTATGGGAACTTGTTTTAGCAACAAAATGCATTTATCAGTACTCATCTTTAGAACCTGTACAGTGGTTGGAGATGACCAGTTAAATATAGTATATTCAGATAAGAAGTTAGTTTCTTTTAAATATATCTTAACCGTAGCTCGAGAGTACGAATGGTATTAAGATTTTAATATTACAAATAAATGTGGATTCATAAAAATGATAATTAATAGATAACAGTTTATTATTATTTACAACAACGTTTACCAAAATGGGGGGCTGTCTTGGAGTTCACGTGTGCGTGATGGTAATCGCTGAGAACTGCCGTTATCTTACATATTGATATTTGACAGTACTGCAATGGCTTACTAATGGGATGATTTGGTGACCCCCCACTCAACCCAAATTTTTAGAATAAATTTATTTATTATGAGAAAACTAAAATTAATGTTACTTATATTATACTTTGGTATAACAAATTATCTATCATAATAAATTAAACAGAGTACATTTTAAAATATCTTTTTGATATAAATTGTTCTATGTAATCTGATACAACATATAAATATTAAATGATACAGCCATTAATCTTAGAATATTCTTTTCTATTCAAGTGTACTCAAAAAGCAATAAGTGCGATTTTTTTGCATTAGAAAAAATACAAAATGATGGTGACTGTACGGGCCTGATACGAACAATAATAGACCGTCACACGCCCGGTCACCAAATACTGCGTAGCGCTAACACTACACACCAATCGACCTGGGTGAATTGTGTGTATAGCGACTGTAAAAAAATGTAGGAGTCGCCGAGTAAGACTAGTGATTGCTAGTGTGAGGTGGGGGGTGTACTTAGAAACATAAATAATGGTAACAAGACTTAGGTAATTTTGAGTTGATGTACAATAAAACAAATTTTTAAATAATACCCAATATAGAAAGAAAACACAGCAACATACAATTTAAGCTATACAATAATAGATAATGGCCCTTCTGGCCCAACAGGTAAAGAGTATAATATAACGTATAATAATTAATAAAAATATATAAAATAACTCACAATACGTCGGTCCACGGCTGGCCAGATTGATATCTGTGCCTAAATCAATAATTTTCGCACACGGAAAATATAATGATTAAAGGTGGCATTTGAGCCCACACAATGAATTCTACGGGAAAAATCGATTTGATGGATTTTCTCACCTAAGTATCCACAGAGAAATAACAATCCAAAGTAGTGAGGTGGTCGATATTTTTTCAGAAAAAAATAGAAAGTTGATATCTTAAAAATTATTTAAACTATTACAGATTATTATTTTTTTTTATGTATAAGTATGGCTAAGTAATAAGTAAGTTAATTTCAGACTTCAATAGGTACACATTTTGTTATGACATGTCGGTTAAAAAAAAAATACGAATAAAAATTAGTAATCTATTAAAATGTAAGATGTTTTGTTATCTTCAGGTGTCCGGTCCAATATAAAAAAAATTTAAAAATTAACCCCCTCCCCCTCAATATTCAGGTCTAAGTACTCTACCGATTACGAAAATAACTGTACAGTTGTATAAGTATGATCAAAAACGTATGTAAAAAGGATTTGTTTATTTTATTTCTACAAACTATTTCATAAAAGTATTAATTGAAATGTATTTTAACTTTATTTGAATTACTTAAATAGATACTTTTGAAAATAATGCAATAGACATTCAAAACTATAACCAGTTTTCTTCTAAGTCAAGATTTTTGTTGAGACGCCTAAAACTTATGCAACATATTTTGTTTTGCATACTGTAAGTTATTGGTTCAAGTGCAATTCTCTTAGCAATGGCTTGAAGACTACATATTATTATCCTAAAAATATTTTTACAAATTATTGTAATAAAATTACTATACTTAGGGGCTTCTAGCATTTTTTTAAAATTATTGTTAAATATAGCAGAGTGCGAAATAAATTCGTTTCTTGGTGCCATGATATCAGTTCTAAAATTTGAAAGTGCATATTTTTGCATATTTGATCGATTTTGCAGTAAATTGCATATTTTAACATTTTTATGCTTATTTGAATTTTTGACAATTTTTTTAGATTTAAAGTTAAAAACTATAAGTATATACATATAAGTTATATGATATAACTATGTATACATATTTTAACTGATCGAAAAGTAATCGTCGGAGGTTTACATTCGAAAACATAAGAATCGTACAATACTACAATGTAATTTTCAAGAAACTCAAAATAATGCAGTATTAATGATGTAATTTTTATAAAGAGAACATTTTTTTTATAAAACAGTTGTTTTATTTAAGTGGCAAAGTTATGCCATTTAAAAATATTGCAGTTTTTTTGTATGATTATTATGGAAAAAAAATACAATATTTTTAAATTATAAATATTTAATTCTCGGTTTGATTTTTCAAAATTTTAATGCAAATATTTATTTTTTAAATTAAGTTGTTGCATATTCAGCAATAAAAGTTGTATCTTTGATTAATAATTTTTAGTTATTGTTTATTATTTATTAATTATTAAGTTATTAATAACCATAAATTTTAACTAATAACATTTTAAAGTTAAAAGTGAAATCAACCAAGATTTAGTGGTCGATTTTTTTTTTAAATCCATATCATATATTAATTTATAAAAAAAATCTGAAATATTAAATATATTAATTAGTAAATAATAATTACAGTTATTATTTTGCATATTTGCAGAAAATATTATAGAACCATATATTTTAGAATGAAATGTTATATAATGGTAACCGCGTCACCAATAAAAGAAAAATATAACAATTTACTTAGTATCCCTTACACCTTTGTAATGTTTGTAGACTCGTTAGTCACCTACCTAATCATTATTAATATTAATACTTATAATTATATTTTTATTCATTCATAGAATTACAGCAATAACTTGGCCAGTAAATAATTTAAGCCTGCAGTAGGGTGGTAGTTCATCGTATTTACTATTTACATCATTAAATAAAAACCCGGGACCCTGACTCATTTTTATTTTTAATAAGCCACCCAATAAGAAAGGATTGTAATAGATTTTAATAGTTTAGTAGTGAAAATTAAGTCATAAAGAAAATTTAGTCTGTCAAGTCTCGATTGTGTCATGTGTGGTCGAAAATTATTTTTCACATTCTAGTTAGGTTTTCGATATTTTTCAAAATAAAAATAGAAAGTTAATGTTTTAAAAAAAATATCTAAATTATTACTATTTTTTTTTTTTTATTATTATTGTATTATTTAACATTTTTTCTTAAGTATTCTTATGGCTAAGTAATAAGTAAGGTTATTTCAGACTTGAATGCACATTTTATTATGACATGTCAATTTTAAAAAAAAAAACGAATAAAAATTAAAAGTCTATTAAAATTTAAGATATGTTTTGTTATGTTCAGATGTCAGGTCTAATATGAAAAAAAATTTTAATCAACCCCTCCCCCTCCTGAAAAAAAATAATTCTGGTGTAAGTATGCCACTGGGCAGTAGCATTACAATAAATAAATGTGAGACAATGCAGGAAGCGCTTAATATCTAGTGACTAGTCAGCATATTGTAACTTGTAAGTACCTACGTGTTTGTAAGTGGATACATAATTTTTACCTATTGTAAATATTATGTTAAAAAAATATAAGTAATGACTAATAATCAATTTTTTCAAACCCATCAACAAATATGTTAAATTAAAAGAAAAAAGTTTTTCACAGTATGAAACTATGGAATAAGTGTTGCATAATTTTCAAAATCAAACTTAAATTCAAAATTTACATTTTGGGCTGCCATTTCATACATTCAAAAACAATTTTTTGATCAAATCAAAACTACACTTGTTTTTACCAATACATATTAGTAAATAAAAATAATTTAGTATCAATTACATTTTTCATAATATTATGTTATAGTGATTTTCATAGTGAAATTATCTAAGCCACATACCTATTTCAAATGTACAAAGTGGCTAATTAAACTGTTAAAAATAAAAATATTTATTATTAATATTTAATAAAATGTATAAATACACGAATTTTAAAAATATAAATTAAATTATACCAACATGATTATACAATTTTAGAACTTAAGACTATTTAAAAAAAAATCTAAATGAAATACTAAAAAATATTCTAAAAAAGGTGGACAGATAACTACCATACAGAATACTTATACAACAATATAAATGCACCTACTGCAGTCGGCCAGTATAAAAATTATTTTATAAAGTTTTGGTACCTACTTTACAAATTTAAAAAATAATCTTACTTTCAAAACTGATATAGATAATACTTGAGAAAAATCTAATATCAAAGGGATAACCAAGCACAAAAAATGTACAATGTACATAATATATTACCATAAGAAATTAAACAGTCATAATTTAAACACTAACATAATCAAGCAATTTTTCAAACTACTAAACAAAAATTACACTTTAGCTTCAACAAGAACAAAACATAGAGTTTATATTTATACAAAGCATAGTAGGATTATTTCTGTATTTATTACATTAAGGCGATAATGATTTTAGTTTTATAGCTGTATATTGTATTATACATATATTTAAAAATATTTATTTATTTGTATTAATACTTTAGTTAAGTGAAAAATGTTTATTTAATAAATCTATATTTTAAATTGTGTATCCATTAGCCAGTGGAGCCAAATGATCTATTTTAAGAATAAATAAAAATAAAAGTACTAAAACAGGAATACAGATGATGTAAATATCTTATTTTCATATTAAGACAAAATTATAACTAAACACATTTCAACTTAATATCATGACATTTTTGGTTTTTAAAAGTTAATAAATAAAAAATGTACAATTATTTGATAACAAACTACTTGTTAAATTATAAAATACATTCAAAAACAAAACCAAATAATGTTTCTCAAGAACATTTAAGTTTTATTTGATGTGGTGTCAAAAATAGTTCTTTTTTTCAATATAAAACAAGGTATAATTTATTCTTACAAAATATTTGTAACATTTGGTAGTTGGAAGTACCACTTCACTATCGAAATCACAACTATCGCAATCACTATTGACCAGAAAAAGGCAGAACAAATTAAATACTAGTCATTTAAATTTGGCAGTAAAATGTCTAGTATTTCATTAATTCTATCTTATACTGGTCGATAATGATGGGGATATTTGTGATTTCGATAGTTAAGTGGAACTTCCAAGTATTATAACTACATTGGAGTCTTATGCATTAAATAGATATTTCCAGAGTAATATTAAAAGGTTAGCTATGGTAAATTCATTGTGATTGTTGTAAAATAACTACATTGTTAAATTAAGCAATTTGTAAATACATAATGATTGATAACTTAAGATATATTTATTTATTTATGTTAAAAAAGAATTGACTTTCTTCTCTCTAATCAAAGATACCATCTCAGAGCCATTAAAAATTTCACAATCTGTAAAATTATAGACTTTATCGGTATGTAGTTGCAAGTGGAGATTCTGATTTTGAACAATTATTTATTTATTGGACAAAACCGAGTCCATTCATCCATGGATTCTTTTAAAAATTCAATACTGTTTAAGAATATTTTACCTTAAAAAAACAATAAAATGTATATTTTAATCATTATTAAATGAGTTGGATAATAGAACAATTATGTAGCATAAATGTTTTAAAATGTATAAGTCGATAAGAATTACCAGAAAATCCTCCAACAGCGTACAATCTATTCCTAACTAATGCAATTCCTACATTACCACGAGATGTCATCATGTTAGGCCCTGAACTCCATATTTTTTCATTAGGATCATAAATTTCAGTAGTAGCTAATGATTGAGTTCCGTCAAAACCACCCACAACATATAATTTCCCTGTAAAAACATAATAATTTATTAAATATATTTTTATATTACTTTTGGTGGTATGTGTAAGCTTTATAAAATTCAAATGTTAACCTTTGATATGCGCTAGCCCAAAACCACGTCGAGGTGTAATAATTGGTTCAATAAATGACCATGAATTTGTTTTAGGATCATAGCACTCCACTGTGTTGAAACAATTAAAATTATCACAACCACCCACAACATATACTTTGCCATTCATTGCGCATACACCTGCTTGATTTCTCCCTAATTGGTTTTAAATATGTATTATATAGTATATACCTAGTTTAATTTTATATCAAATCATTGTGTTTTAGTTATCCTTAGGTACCTGTTTGCAATGGAGCAATACTAGTCCATTCATTTGTGTTTGGATCATAGACTTCATTTTGTGTAATTCCATCTTGACCATTCCATCCACCAATACAATATAATTTACCATCTAGTTCACAAACACCTATACAATTATTTACATTATTATTATGATTACATCTTAAAGATAACTTTGAATATTATATATATCATTAAATACGTTATTTACCCACGCTTGATCGAGCAAGTGGTAAGGAAGTCACAGGAATCCACTTTTTAATCGTATCATAACATTCAACTGTGGATAATTCTGTTGTTCCATTACATCCTCCAACTGCATATACTTTGTTATTCAACACTGCAATATTGAACCTTCCACGTGCTTCACGCATAGGTTCAAAAGTTTCCCAAGCATTTTGTTCAGGATCATAAGACTCTACAGTTCTTAAACATTCAGCTCGATCATACCCTCCACATACTAATAGATTGTTGTTAAGATTAGCACAACCCACAGCACATTTTCCAGATGTCATGGGAGTTAAGGCACAATAAATATCAGGCGATGTTTGATGTAACTCAGCTTGGCTGCAGTGCAATGGTGGCAGTTGGGTTGACAGATTTGATAAGATAGATATATTTAGTCTTAATTTTATGCTTAAAGAACACAATTGACCTTTTAGTGAGGCCAAAGCAGAAAAAATATTTTCTAAACACAAAATGAATAACAGTTAGATTTATTTATAATACTATAAAGAATAAATAGATACCTCCAACACAAGTAACACCAAGTATGGCACAATCGCCATCATTCAAACTTTTCCCATGTTTAAACATTTTACTATTGCATATTACAACTCTAAATTTAGCTGGTTGTATTTCGCCTTTACGTCTAATCTACAGTATGCAAATATCATATAAAACATAATAGTTATATACAAATTATATGTTTGGTATTTATATTTACCTTATTAATACACTGCTTTTTATAATCTTGCACAATTTCAGTATCACTGAACTCTCCAGGTGGAAGTTGTGAACAATCCTGTAATATGTTATCTGATGCCAAGTATAACATAAATGTCTAAACAAATAAATCATGAAATCTTAAAATCAATAAATAAAAAATATTTGTTGTTAATAGCTCACATTTTTCATTAGTTCATTAAAGAATGTTGCTGGATCATTATTATCATAACAACATTGAATCCAATCCAACACTAACTGAGATACAGAATCACTTGTACTCAAAGACATCTCTTGATTCGTTTGACTCAAAATTTCAATTTGTATGCATGGTAATGAAAGAAAAGTTGAAGTTTCAGCAATCTCTTTCATCTATAATTTGAAATTACAAATATAAAAGTACTTTTTTTATTTTTTATTTTGTTTTAGTCATATTAAACTTACATGAGCTGATATAAATGAGTTTAACTGGTTTATAAACGATATGCTTATTGATATACCAGGAAGAGAACGGATATCAATACAATTATTGACATTTAAGTATTTTAACATAATACTAGTCAATTTTTTTGCAATACGGTTCATTCTTAAGTAACAAGCTGCTTGGAATATTGATTTTACTTGACAAACATTTGCTTCAAGACTGAAATAAAATAAATATGAATCTATAAAAATCAATAAAAACCCATTCCTAAAATTATGTATACTTTAGAATTAAGAAAAAATTAATAATTAACACCAACCATGATTTTAAATTTAGTACAGTGGAAGATACCCAAGCATAGATTTGTTATAGCATTGGAAATATATGTATACATTATTATAAGGAAAACATATTATATAAGATGTTTCTATTTTGATATAGTATTTAAATCATATTAAGTCGTATAAGCATAGGTAAGTATTTGCCATTTTTTTTTTCATCGATATTCTTACATGGAAATCAATAATTTAATTCTGTAATGATGTTAAGCATTAGATAAATAAATGATAGCGACCAATGCGTTACCGAGATGTGTAGGCGTATTCGATGAGCTTTTCGACAGCGGAACAATCGATGAGTGGACCAGTGGCATTCAGTGTGTATGTAATTATTCCTTCTCGCTGTGAATTCTTCTTTTCATCACCATAAGTACTAAAAGTCTCCATCAGAAACTGACTTGAGCTGGCCATTACAGATCGATGACAATAAAACTCGGAATTGCCCACCTGCACACACTCATGGTGGTTGGTCTATGTTTCAAAATAGTCAAAACTTCCCGTCCAACCCACCCGCCCACAAAAGTAAAAATGAAAAATAAAAGTTCCCGCATCAAACTCGGAGTAAACCATCAATAAATTTAACCAATTTCATGTGGTAATTTAATCTTAATTTCATAAATTCTGAATTTTAGACACAAATTTTAATAATTAAAAGTTATATCAACTTAACAAAGTCCAATACCAGTTGAATAGCCATAATCAATGACTTAACTTACATTTAATATAATATCACAAAATTGTCTACTTTTGCGCATAATGTTAAGTGAATTTAGTAATTCCGTTTGATAATCTTCATCTTCCATCACAAACATAGCACCTGTGTTACAGCTATTTAAATCGAAACTCATATTTTTGCCTGTTGCGACTTTTTATGTTATTAATGTAACTATGCCCATCTGAAATTATAATAATGCAATATTGTCATTAATTCTAACTGGTGGAACATAGAACTAAAATTTCATAGTATTAATTGTAAATTATAAGATACTTCCAAAAGTTTAAAAAAAATTAAGCAATTAAATAATGATAGAGTACTTTACATTTAAACACAATGCAAATATGTCAATATATTAGTTGTTATAACTTAATATACGAAAATCAAAGATAAGGACGATGTAAAAAAAATATATTCCATGGTATATTTTATTTATTTTATAACTTGATACAGGCAAATAAAGTAAAATATACCTTCCAACAATTGTGAAACAAAGCTTGCAAAATAAATCAAATAATAACTGCACTAAGTCAATTAATTTTGGTATGCGAATTGAAATTATAGATGAATATAAGTAAGCTGATGTGCCACTGTTTAGTTAGAAAAGGAATCAAATAGACCAATTTGTAGTGGAAAAAATAATGAAAATATGGTTCAAAGATGTTTGGAATATGATAGGAAGCATATTCAATATCAAACCAACTTCCTGTAAAAGCTCAAGTCAAAATTATATCTGTCAATTGACAAGTTAGGTTAAGTGGCAACAAATCAGCATTGTGAATCCTGAATACTGAATCGTTAAAAATCATTCAATGGAAGGAAAGGACAAAAAACCTATTAGAAAAATTAAGAATAGAAGCTCTTAATAGGTACGCAACCAAATTGTTATTTATAGCCATAATACAAAATAATATGAGACAATGGACATAAATATATACCTACCTAATAAAAACAAACCGCGGAATCTGTTCTAAAACGAACCACCTATCACAACCTGATGATTAAGGCGGTAATGGTTCTACAGGTTGATATCAACAGCAACGGTGGCAATGTGATAACCACGAGGTACTGAACTTTAGGCGGCGATACTGTGATAGAGACGGGCGTGGTGGAGAAATGTGTCACCACTCAGGTAGCCAGAGTGTAGGTTCAGCCAATGCTCTGAAAATATAATACACAGAAAAGGTGTGAGGCGTATATAAGGTGCACTATTGAACTATCCAAATACAGCTGATATACTCTATATTCCGACGAAATTTCGCTGATGGCGGCTAGAAGGCACTCACACAAATCAAATGGCGGGATGGTAACGAACTTCAAATGACTCCGGACGACAGCGCGACGACACACACGAGGGTACCAACTTATACGGTGAACAGCTTACACTCGATGACTGTTGCGATGATGATGGTCGAAAACATACGGTCACTGACTGCAGTATCACAAATACTCAACACGCGGTTACACGTAGTACCTACGTAAGAGAATCGACATAAGTTTATAGGGTCAAGTACAAACAACGGCAAGGCGCACGGGACGTGTCGTTATGTATAATCAACGTTCACCAAATCCTTGCATCACAACTACTGACGGGTCGAACAATCGGGTGAACCCGACACACAGAAAAACACTGAAAAACGTACGTACAGCCGATACGGGTGATAACAGATTGCCACGGAACACACGACGTTACGACTTCTACCAATTACTAACCAGTCGTGTAGTCCACGAAACATTGCACAACTACACGAGCGATCGACGGCCCGGTCGCGTCTCTGGAAGCGGGAGGGGTGACGGGGAAAATTATGTCCTTGGAGATTATAAAATTACTTCCACGTCATACGCTCTTGTGAGAACCGGTCCCCGACGGCGGGAGTACAAAAAAAGGCGGCAATTCTGAACAAAAGTAATTTAATTACAATGTTATTCGAGTAACGAGTTAAGTAGGTAACTTTTTTAAAGTAACTTAACCTACATTGAATGAATAATTTAATATTTGAGTATTTTTAATTATATTACTGTACTGTTATTGGTTAGTTCACTACGTTCACAGTACTGTCTAGTATTGTCATAATCCACAATAGATAAGTACTTGTATAAGTTACGATACATATTATTTTTGTAATTGGTTGTCATTATTAATTAACTATTAGCTATCAGTACAATACATTTAATTAATATTTTATTATAGATAATCACACAAATTGGTTAACATTAAATAACCAGTCATATAAAAAAAAATAATGACTTAAGTTTTTTTTTTTTTATTGATGAAGAGGATAGTATACACTTCAGCTGTGCAGTAAGTGTTGTGTTACAGTGACATTAAAAATGAACGGATGTGTTAAATTTTAATTCAATGATCGGAAATTGTACGTATATTGTATACAAAAAAGATTCCGAGCCAATTTTACTAGGTATATTTTATGTATTAGTCACCATAGCCGCATAGGATGCCTATTTTATGTTTTATTTATGTTGCCTTAATAATTTTATAACAGAGATATTACTATCAGAATTATGGTAGGTGTTTTCGTCTTTGCTTAACACATTGTATATAATATAACATATTATATTATAATATTAATATTTAATTTTTTGATAATAATACGAAAAACTTATGAGGAATTTTGTATAATATATTCAAGCCTTAGCTATAAAAAGTGAACTAGTGGTAACCGCTCTGCTGTAGGTACATTAGTTATCGAGCATGTCATAATGGATGTGTTATACTTAAATTCAATGATAAATCATTGCAAACGAAAAATTATTCTGAACGGAGACGTTGTGTAATCCTAGCATACTTGTATAAATAATCAAATTTAATAGTTAAAAAAAAATTGTTGAAAACTGAAAATATGTCATGGTTATAAAATAGAGTAACTTTCGGGCCAACTTTTTTGTTGATAAAGGTAGAAAAACTTCTTGAGAATCAAAATATTTAAATTTCTTATGTAGGCTATGATAAGAAAAACTTTTATGCATTATAACTGAAATAGTATATTGTGTGGCAAATATGTGAGCTATTGCAGGGCGGTGTACACGGCGCGAGCTGCAGGCGAGGGCCACATTTCGCCCAAAACTAAAGTTGTCTTCCCAGTTCCCACCCTCGAAACACAGTATATTAAAGGTAATGCAGTGATCTACGCAACAACCAGACTATTCAACAAAAACAATTTCATGGAAAAAATGTTTACGTGTCATGGCCATGGTATAGATTTCAGTGTCTGGTTGTACAGGCTGGGATACTCTCACCATTTTAGGTTAACCTAACTTTACCGTGCTTGTCGTAATGTCGTATGCGGTTGACTGCGAACTTCTATGCGTCTATACTGAGCCATAGTTGCAACGATTAAACTTAATCTTAATCAAAGTTGTTTAATCTTGTTAATTGTTAGCAAACAATTTCAATTTATTTATTCATTCGGAGGAAAATCGTATTACACGTTATTGTCCTTGTGGACTTGTGGTTCTCAAAATAAATAGTGTACAAGCGTAAAAAGTTTACGGGGAGGTAGAAACTTTGTAGGTAGTTATTACTTTGTTCAAGTTAAGAAACGTAGTCGGTGGCGATCAATTTTCGCTGGGCCACATCACGATTAAAGATTGTATGGTTGCCCGACGAATCTTGAAAAGTATCTAAAAAAATTAATCTATATAATCAGTATTCAACATCTGGAAATTCCGGCACTAGCCCTTTTATGGCATAGTGCTTATCATGTAACTACAATTTCCATTTGATTGGTAACTGCATTTATTGTCAATCGACTATATAAGAGTTACTGTCTGAATTTCCTGCTGTTTAATAATGATTATATTATTTTCTAAAATAGCAAATACGCTTTTGACTATTTGGACAGAAACTCGACGGACGATAATTGAATATTCAACGTTCTAGTGTACGTTATTTCTGATTGTATGGCTTTAAAAAATCTGGTCTTAACAAAAATGACTTGTCACTAACAAAAACATATTTTAATTTTATATTACTGCCATTTACAGTTTCTACTTTTGGTGCATTTCACTCTGAAGATTTGTATAGAATTCTATACATTAGAACATTAGAACATTAGATTAGTATTGTCATTAATGCCTACACCTGATATACATCCATTAGTAAACACATCACAAATCATAAATTCTTAATTTGCGTTTATAATCGACATTAATACTATACTGAATATATGTTTATAACTATAATATTACATGGTCCATTTCCTGGAGGAGTAGCAATTTAAATGGGCTTACCATCATCCTAGAGAAATATAGGTATACTACAAACTATGTATTAGTTAAGTATTGATAATGTTATTATGGCACGGAGTCTACCTATATTAAATAGTCTATAGGTAGGTAGTTAGGTACATAAAATTTATTATTTTATTTCTCTTGCAAACATGATTAGTTTAATACTGAATGTTATTAATTATTAAGTACATCAAACATAGTAACAAAGAGTCCTCAAGTGCTTACTTATTTGTTTAATGCATTTTGTTGAAAGTCAAGTCACTTTTTTATTTATTTATTTTTTATGTATCCAACAACTGCTTTTTAAATTAATAAAAATCTGTTTTTGATTTTAATATCATTTATATATAATATACTTTGTATTATTTTTTTTTCTCAGTATGAACATTTATTACTAGCTTTTCATTGTGAAGTAAAAAAAAGTTGTCATTTAAAATTGCACCTATATGGAATAGTAAATATTAGTGTTTATTGTACCTATATACTGACTAATATCTATATTACCTTTAAGCTTTAAGTAAGTGCCTTTAAGAGCAGAGCAAATGGCATCACATATTTCAGGAATAATTTACTGAGTGATGGTTTTGACAATACTGTAGAATACTGTAAATCAGTATATGTTTGGTATTGCAAACTAATGACAATCGTAAACTATATGTTTCATCATCCATACGAAGATAGTTCCTGAAGTCATCTAGATCTCAAAATAATTCACCAATCAAATTTATTAAAGTTATTAAATTTTTTTCTTTTAAACAGCCAATTCTACGAAAACTTTTTTAATTTTATTTTTAGTTTATTTTTTGAAGTGTATTAATTGTTATTAATCAATTGTTTTTTTCTAATCACACACGTTCAGTGTTTGGAATTTTCATAAAAATATAAGTTTGTTCACATCCAAGTTTAGTGATTAAAAATATATCTCGTTTACATTCGTGATTTTTATTCAAATTAATGCACTCAGTAGTCAGTAGGTTGTTCAATAAAATTTTTAAAAAATTTTTATAATAGGAATTATAATAATAAAATATTATACAAAATAGGTCAGGTAAATAATGTAAAAAGAAATATAGTAATATAATTAATGATTGTATTTTAGAATGTAAGATACGTCATAGGTACCTAATTAGATAACAGGGATAAATTTATATGTTTATGTATTTTGTTATTTGATGATGTTTTCCTAGATAATATTTAAATAAATATATGTATTATCTTTCAGAATCGTTTTATGTACGTTGAGGATGGTCTGTCAGCCAATAATATTACTTTGTATATTTTATGATATTATTGTGATTTAATTTATTTATTTTACTGTTAGGCGCTAGTACTACAGTAGGTTAAATTCATTTTTGCTAAAAAAAAATTATGTTTGAAAAGTCATTGTCTGTATAAAATATAATAATATACTCTAAGTTTCAAGTATTCAAGAATAATATTTTTAAATTACAGCAAAATAACAAAAATCGTTATTCTAGATTTAAATATGAAATTACATCCAAATTTGAACTTAAAATAACTATAAAAATAACTATACTAATCTATTTTTAAAATTTTTTTATTACATAATTAACTACTTACATACAATCTTCTTTTAAATTTTCAGTCCTTAGTTGTAAAAGTTGAAAATGTTAAAACATTTTAACCACAAAATAATTTGTGATTTTTGAATTTAATAAATGTTGTAAAAATTGGAACTTTAAACACTCATGAAAAATTAATTTGACTTTCCGGTAGACATTTTTTTTATTGACAGAAGTAGACAAACTTATGAGGAATCCAGTACATTTTTTTATAAATTTCTAACTTAAGATAATTTGCATATTTTTGTGATTCGCAACAACTTTCTAGGAATTAGGTAGAAACTACTATGAATTTTTTACTATTGAATATTTAAAAGCTCAATTCGAGATATCCAACTTTTTAAGATGCTCTACTAATGACTCCAGAATAGATTCCATAAATGTATTATTGTAATACTTAAATAATTATTGCGTCTTTATACTAGGAATACATGGATAAACTTGTTTAAATAAAATCGTACTTTATTATACAATATTGAAAAACTGAAGAATACTCTAAACATCAAAATATTTTTTAATATTCATTGGAATGTATGAAATTGTAATAACAGTTACAATAAGCATATGAGAGTACACAAAAAATAATAAACATGAAATGAAAGCTCGAGAAAAGTAGCTCCCCAGAGGTAATATATGTGATAAAGATTTGTCAAGACTATTTTACATACATGTAATATGTATATATTTTTATTATCAGTTTAGCGAAATCGCAAAACATCAGAGCCTCTTAAGTCTTCTCAGTGAATTTCCAGAAATATTTATTAAGTTAAGTGATAGAATAAATGGATTCAAGTGGTTTGCAATGAGAGAACAGCGAAGCCGGTAAGAGGATGTGGTTACTTTGGCAACAGTTAGTGTTCCAAGAACTGAGTGTAGTGTATGGTCAACACATAGAAAGGCGTGTTAGTAATTACACAAAGTGATATCGATTGAAACAATCAATATCAGAATATTTTTGCAGCTCCAGATAATATGATACCAATTGAAATTTTATTATATTGATATTACCTATGCAATTATAATTTTAAAAAAATTGACTAACTACATATTTTTGTATTATTTTTATATTTTAAAATAATAAATGTCTTCCTGTTTTAATATATTTTATTAATGTAGAAAATTACCTAGAAAACGCATATTTGTTTGTTTGAAAATACATTTTAAATGTTGTGTTGTTGATACCTAAATATATTTTTGTTGTAATTATTAAATAATTTAATTTTAAAGTATACCTATCCATAGAGTTCATATATATTATCTTATATTTTATAAGTGAAGAAAAAAGAAATATTATTTTGTTCAAGCACCTTCTCTCACCATTTTTATCATTATTCATTACTAGAGCTTAAAGGAAATGCTTCTTTTTATATATTTAAGATAAAAATCTAATTTTTATACATAAAATCGTTTCACGTCAATCTGATTCCAAACAAACAAATTTATTTTGGCTTTTTTTAGTTTTTTTCAGTTATTCTAACTGTAGAATTTTTATATGTCGGTTATGCTATAAAAGTAAAAATAAATGTTTATTTATTTACTTAATAAGAAATGTGAAAATAATTATTCTTTTGAAAAACAAAGGCTGGAAACAATTACTGGACATTAATACTAT
>PVMI01084402.1:0-14596 GCA_008528875.1 Aulacorthum solani
CGAAGTTTTTCTACATCTAGGATTCTGAAATTAAAAATTAGCACAAACCAGGGAGTTCTGCTTTCAAAGCGCAAAGTTTAAACGCGGTGGATGTAAAGTTAAGGGTGTCGGTTTTTCAAATTTTCCGCAATTCTATAAAATTTGAAAATTAGATTTTAGATTTTAGTTACAATATTTTTCCACTAGTCTACTGCCTAATACCTATAAAAGGGGGTGTATTATATCAACGAAAATGACTTCACAGGAAAAACTATCACGCTTTTTTGAATAATCGGATTTCGTAAAAAAATTTTTATTTAGAAGAGAACTTTTTTNNTTTTTTAAGGTCAGATCAAAATCCAAATTTTTATTTTACTTTAAATAGTACTAGAAAAATAAGTTTAAAAAAGAACAAATATTATGCATTATTCAAATGCATATTTTAAATTTCTAATTATGAAAATTTAACTTTGCCCCGACCTGCAATATGGTTTCCTTTTAAATAAAAAAAATTAACGAAATCCGACTATTCGAAATTTTTTACTTGCATATATTATGGTCGGGACCATAATTTACAAGCTGTGGACTGACTCCGAGCATGCTCACGCCAATTATTTCCAATACCAAGTCAATTTTTTCAAATTAGAATCAACCTTTGCACGTAAAATCTTAATTATATGACTCTTTGAATACTTTGATGTAAGTGTCTATCTAAATCAAAATTTGACATTACCTATTATAACTATTATAAGAATACCTAAAATTGATGATAATGATAATGGGTTTGTAATATTGGGGGCTATATCTATGATGAATTGAACACTTTAATAAACTATAAATATTAATTATTCAACATTTTATAATTTGTAAAAATTGTCCAAGTATATTTATTTAAAAATATCAACAATTTTTCATTAAAATTTGCTTAATAATTTACATCGATCTCAAAAAGAACGTTTTCATTGCCACAGTAACACAGGACACCAAATTAATTTTTTATAGTCGAAATATTCCCAAATAACTGTTGATTTTGACAATGGAGTGAATTTTTTTTTTAATTTGTAGGTACTAAATGCAGCAAGTGTCAAACAATTGTAATTTTGTGATATTTAATAATATAATACTAGTAAATTTATTAATGTAACTTAATTTTTTTTCTATAGTTTAACATTATTTTCTAAGACGTTTTCAGTTCTCAAATGACTGCTAACCTATTGAGAAGGTTCTAAAAAATTATGTAAACATTAATGTAAAAATAATTATTGGTTCAGAAGAAATTTTTGATTTCATATCTCAAAAATAAAATAAAATAAATATAGAACACATTAATACTTACCTACCTACTTTTATAAATGACAACTAAATTGTATTTAAATGAGGGTTATCAAGAAAAAATATTATGTATCAAGATTTAATGAATATAATATTATTATTATAGTAATGTGGGCTACCATACATGCTTATATATTTATATAATATTAATATTTTTCTGTCTTCTAACACAAACTTCAACTACTGGCTTATGAAGCCTCGACACTATCAAATATAAATAAGAAACTGTATCCCATTTATAATGCTATAGCTTATTGTTAAAAAGCATTTTTAATTTTTAATGTATTAATTTTGTTAAATTGAATACTTTTACAATCACTACAACATTACAATTAAAAACAAATACAAAAATAATTTTATTTAAGAAATCCACGTTTTTTCCTTAAAAATATATTAAAACAATTCAATATGTAACAAAAGAACAATTTTAATAAAAATTAAATCAATAATTATGATATAATTAATAATTAACTAATTCTTTGATAGCTTGTAAGCATTTCCATTTATTTGGTAAGTAAAACTTTTCAAAAACATGAGGAAATGGAGTATCATAACCTGTTACACGTCGTATTGGAGACTCTAAATGAAGAAAACAATCCTCCTGAAAAAATAATTGTTTAAAAATAATAAAGTTAATATAACAAATAATTAATTACTTGTATTGAAGCAGATATTTCAGCCCCAAAACCACCAGTTAAGGGAGCTTCGTGGGACACTATAGCACGTCCGGTTTTTTTCACAGACTAAATAAAGTACAATAGATTGAATAAATATAAAAACAAATGTTTATATACAATTTTTTGACTACTAACGTTTGACACTGTTTGTTTATCCCAAGGTAGTATGGTAACCAGATCAATTACTTCACAAGAAATTCCAAAATCCTTGTCAGCTATTTCTGCAACTTCAAGCAACACATGTACTTGAGTGCCCCAACCAATTAATGTGATGTCTCTACCCTCGATCAACACGTCAGCTTTTCCTAATGGTAGTTCATAGTCATCATCAGGCACATTGTCTACTGCTAACCTATACATAATTTTGGGCTCAAAAAATATGCATGGATTTGGATCTCGCACACATGATAGAAGTAACCCTTTTGCTGTTTGCGCACTACGAGGCATAACAATCTGTAATCATTTTTATGCAAAGAACTTCTAAATTATTTTAAAGGCTTATAAAAATAGATTTTAAACATTAAGTATAAATTGTAGTTAAATTCAGTCTAGAAAGTATACCAAACATAGATGCCCCTATACCTTCCAAACACCCTGTACAAAAACTAATTAAATTTTAAAGTATTATTATAACTTTTATATAAAACTAAATACATAAATAACAGTTTCATAAATATTATTTTCAATTAATATTGTTTGTGTACCTATTCATAATACTTAATTAATGCCTTTTAAAATATAATAATTCATGTTTATTAGGTACGTAAAGAGTAAAAACAATATAGAGACAATAATGTTTGATTTCATATTCAAAAAACACTTAAGAATTGATTATTATTTCTAACAATATATTGAGATATTTACCAAAAAATTATACGACACAAATTAAAAATAATAATTACTTTGAGTCCAGGCGCATGAGCATAAAAACTTTCAGGACTCTGTGAATGATAAAGCCCACCATGACCAACAGCAGAACAAGGAGTTCGTACAGTTAATTTACCACAGTCAAATAAGTTACCAGAACGGTACCGATATTTTGCTGCTTCATTCACCAACTAAAATTAAATTATGTATGACAATATTGACAATTTATCAGTATTATTATTAAAATTTAATTCGGAAATCGGAAACAACATTATTAAAGTACTTGGTCTAGTGCAGGAAACATGTAATCTGCAAATTGAATTTCTGCAATTGCTGTGGTACCGGCTACAGCAAGACCAATTCCAAAACCAATAATACCTTGTTCACAAAGTGGTGTATTAAAAACGCGGTCTTTGCCATATCGCTCACGCAGGCCACTAGTACATCTAAATACCCCACCAAATCCAACGTCTTCACCAAACACAACTAGAATATTAATACATGTTAATTTATATATCATATAAGAATGAACATATTACAATTTACAAACACCCCATAAATTGATTTGTATTATTATTTATCCTGCATATGGCAAATTTGTATTATAATATAAATGTAATAATATATTGAACCATATTATTATTATAGATAACCAAAATATATCAATATAATGTGTTAATCGTTCATGTATATTAATATATTCTGATTTAGAGTTTGGACCAAACTTAACTGTCTGTTGGACAGAGAATGGTCATTTTAAAATACTTCAAATGGCATCAAAATTAAACTTTCAGTGTAAGCGAGATAAAAAATTAGTAGTAGATAAATGGTAACAAATAATTAATGAGAGTAGATTATGTACAGATATGACTCTTTATCTTTTGACCCATTGACTTATCTTTATTTTATACTAGCTGATCCTGTGCACTTTGTTGCCCGTTAAAAATGCCAACTCTATATGAGAGTATGAGACTTGCTTATGATAATGCGAGAAGTATATATTACGAAGCACTCCGTCCGTGGTAGATTGCGGACCCTACTAGATATGTACATAATCCCATGCACTTCGTCGCTTATTAATAAATTAATGAATAATATGTTTTTTTTTTTTATATTATGATTGCGGACAAGCCGATGAACGGCTATAAGTACATTTCAGCCACCTTGGTAGGTAATGAAAGAAAATTTAATTTGATTCATGAGTCAATTAACTAATAGCAAGCAACACACAAAAAAAATACTAATTTCTACTAATTATTTCTCCTATAACCAATATCAACCATTTATAAACAAAAATGTCTTTCATAAATCTCAAAATCCCTGGTTGAGTAATCCTCTGGGTTAGACCTACTAAGTCCAATTGTGAATCTAAATCATCCAGGGTACCATTCAAACACACACACAAAATGTCATCAAAATCGGTCTAGCCGTTTAGGCAGGCATAAGAGACATATATATATATATATATATATTAGATATACCTTACATAATATTCCTTTTATTATACTAGTTGGTCAGAAACAATCATTTGTAATAGAAATATTAATTGTTTACAGTTAAATGTTAAAATAACACCCAAAGTTAAAAGACAATCTCAATAAAATATCTTATGAAAATGTATGTGCATTTTATATACAGGAATATTAATAGTGTATAATTGTTTGTAGTAGAATATATTAGTATGTTTTATTCATGTTTGGAGGTTTATTCATCAGGCAGAATTAATAAACATTTATCAGTAATTTTTATTTTCATTATACCTACTGAAAATTAGAATATTAAGATGTATAATTTAAAAAAAAAAACAATCGAATATTGATAAATAAATTGTTTAATACATGAAAATAAAAAGGAATCATCCAGTTATGATACCTACACTATAATATCTAATATAGTTTACAAATAAAGTTATAATAATTCGTATCAAATATCATTGTAATTGAAAAAAATTATCTAAATCAAAAGTTATACTAATCAAATGTAAGCTCAAATACCTAATATAAGATTAATAATTTAAACTGTAATAAATTACCGCTGTTTGGATCTTTGCTCAGTACCAAATCCATAGCACTATTGATTGCCTGATACATATTCTTCTGGCTAGTTTTACCTAGAATGTGTAAGACAATAAATGTTGAAACAAAACTAATAGAAATACAAATTTCATGGATTTAATATAATCTCACCGAGTTCATTGGAAATCCGTTCAGGGTGATAGACAAAATGGGACGAACGCCGTTTAATACAGCCACATAATATGTTTTTGGTCGCATTGCAAACCGAAGAATATTTATTAATAGCGGTGTGCATGATTTATAATCAAATTCGTAAAAGGAACCGAGTAGAATATAATATATATTTTCGATGAAAACTGTTGTCGGCTAAAAAGACTGTACACAAATAACTGATATGACCATAAGCAGACAAAAAATTCGTTAAATTTAACTTATAAGTATAGGACGCAGTATGTAGGTATTAAAGAGCCGACCGCGGTGTACTGATGCACCTACAGCTTACCACCTGTGGCAGGTATGACTGCTGTGCTATGATGTTATAAATTATAATCAACATTATAGGCAGAATGAACGTCAAATACTCGAATCAGCAAGTCACATGATCACACACGTGTGGCCGTGAGGCGTGACGTACCTACGTGTCGATGGCATCGAGAGTATGTACATGTAAATACAAGACGTGGTAATAAATGAGTAGTAAGTACTAAATGTTTTGTTTCGTTGCAACTACCAAGTAGTAACGGACAGTGTAACGATAAGTGTCCATTGTCAACCGCCAGGCCCAGATCAATGACCAATAAGTCGTCATTAAAATTCAAAAATATTTTCTAATGGATGTATGGTGTTCTATGACATTATTTAAAACAGAGTATTAAGTATACTCAATTCCCGAATACTCGGAACTGCAGTAGTGCAGTATGCAACGCGGCAATATGCAATAGGTACGTCAACCCTTAGTACTTACATGGGTAGGTGATAGATATTGAAAATTGTATTTTTATGTAAGTACATTTCATATAAATAGTTTATAATATTAAATATTAATCATACAGTAGTCCGTAATAAAAATGGTTCTAATTTAATCTAATGGTTGTATCATTCATGGAATAAAAACTAAAATGACAATTTGAACGAGAATTTCAAACTCGAATCGCTCATCAATGTTATCACTTATCTTAGCTGCACCCACAATTTATTATTTAAGATGTCCTAAATCGTAGCTGCACCTGCACGTGACTGTTGCATAGTGCATAACCATAGTGACAACTGGGTTCCGGTGCTTCGGGGGACACAGTCCATTAAAAATCTATGCGTCCATCACCTACGTCTGTTCATCGGGTTCGGCGTCAAATCGAGAAACCTTGTCTTCAACAACGAGATCGGCTCGCAACACTGACAGAAAGCAGCAGACTTTGTCAAGACGTTTGTCTACAGATTCGAAGTGTAAGACGCTCTGGCGTTAATTCGACTAAACTATCCATTTGTCGAATGTTTTGAAGTATTACGTCCATTTACACTAGTACGGCGTTAATCATTTACTTGGGAGCGTGCTTATGCTCCTGTTAATATTTTTTAGAAACCCAGTTAAAAGTTAATGATTTTGTGGCACAACTGTCTTAATTAGCTTGAGGAAAATAATGTCTTTTGGTATGTTATATTTCTTTACCGATTTTCATACTTGCCACCCCAAATATCTATTGTTATTTTAGAAAATGTTATCAAACACCTAATATTTTATTTTATGACCTTAAAAATGATTATCATGGTTTGTAAATTATATCACATGATCTGGATACAGTACAATGCATTTAAATCTTAATAACACAACACACACCTATGCACATCACAATATTTAATTCATATCTGTGGAAATACTCTTAAATTCTAGAAATTAAAATGAGCGCAATCATCTGTTTCATCATTATGTTTGTTGAACTCAAATATCTTGAATTCAAAAAAAATTACCCAGTAAAATAATACTATTATTTAAATGACACACATGTTGATGATAGACCTTGTTCGGATTGTTTTTCTTTTATCTTACAGATAATCTTTCATATCAATGATAATAAATTTGGTACTCATATATTATTTCTCTACATATATAGTTGTATCAAAAATATAAATTTATAAATACAAGTAGTTTTTGAAAATTTTAAGATAGGTCATTTTTTAATTTAGGCGAAAGACGTAAAACCATTAAAAGGAGACAATTTGTAATTTGCAATAATTGGGATATTAGCTGAAAAAGGAAGAACAACAAAGTTTACCATCTTTTCAAAATAAACTAGTAGCTATGCGAGTTTTTTGTTATCTTATTCTTGGATCTCTGCCTAAAGTTAATAGACAATTACAACAACTTTTTAAGTGTTAAGTTTTATAAAATTGTATATTTTATATTTAAAACAACAAAAGTTATGTCCTGTATAATTTATTTTTTAATAAAGTTCAGTTTAATTACATGCAAGCTGTTTTTGACACCAGTTACATTGTGCCATCTGCCAAATCTATGTTCATTGCCGATGGCTACAATCAACCGACTACCATCATTTGTGAATACAAGTCCATTTATAAAACCTTTCAGAGGAATATTAAATAATGGTAATAATGACTTAAAGTTGTTTGTGCACCTCCAAAACTTAATAGTCCCGGTGTTGCTTCCTGACACTATAAGGTCTGAATTTGCTAAAGCTCCAACTGCTGATATCCAATTGGGTTGATCGTTAATATTGTTAATTCCGTGTGCATTTTCAACATTACACAATGGTTTTTTCTTCAGTGTTCCCCAAATACTGACAACACCATTATCGCTGCCAGTAACAAAATGTGCACTGTCAATTTTTTGAATAGTATCTATTGAACCACCTGTTCCGTTGAAAATCAACTGTGTTTCATCCTGTATCTTCCACACTCTGACTATATTCTCCAAGCCTCCAGCTGTTACTATACGATCCTTTTGTAACATATCCATGCAGGTGACTTCCGTCTGATGACCAAAAAGTGTTTCTACGTAGCACATATCAACAAGATTCCAAACCTTTACACTTTTATCCTTTGAGCAACTGAATAGTTGATTTGATTCACTACAAATTGTCAAGCCAGTAACACCTTCTTTGTGCCCCGTCAATGACCCAATATGGTCCAACGTGATTGGATTTCGGACCACAATAAAACCAGAAGCGTCTCCAGACACTAAATAGTTATCAGAAACGGCGAGGGATAAGACTGGATAGATGTGTTGGGTATGATTGTTTAGTTGTCTTTTGCGATTATACATCAAAGACTTGTGTACTTTACAGGTTTCTAAATCCCATTGTACTATGGAAGAATCTTTAGAACAGGAATACGCATACTTATCATCAGGTGATATAACGATGCAAGTAATAGCCTTGCTGTGGTTCCTAGTTCGCAACTCAACAATATCAGTTGGAAGCGATAAACCGTCGGCCAATTTTGTTTTCAATTGCCCCTTCTGATCGAGGACATCGTCTTTTAAACGTTTCAGAACATTTTTGTTAACTTGTTCATCGTCGTCCTCGTCCTCTAAACGCCGACGCTCCTCTTCCTCAATCTCACTTAAATACTTTTTGGCGAGTTGAACTTTTTTCTCACCCGCTGTTATATACTTCTCGCTCTCCGATTCGGACGAATACGGTTGTCGGTCATCGTGGTCGGACTCACTGGAATCGGAAGAGATCTCGTCGTCAGCTTGATTTTGCGTCTTTTTCTTCTTGATGTTGTTGTTAATGATGCGCACCGGTGGTTTTTTTCGTTTCGAAACATTTTTGCGAATGAAAAACGACATTATGGTCAATAGAAAATCAAATGTTTTTCAAGTTATCAACTATAACAACTAAGTCATGAGTACACGGTATAACTACTGTTATACTTATACTGTATACACATTATTTTGTCATGCCGCATGCGACTCAAATTCAAACCATTCTGCTATAGTGATGATAAGTTTAAAGTATGATGATAAAAAATTAAGGTTATGTCATGGAATAGAAATCTAGCGAAAAATGGCTCTACTGAGTCGTGCTGGTAGGCGTCAACAAACACGAATAAATTTATCAGGCTCTCAACCTCAAGCCCAGAGCCCCGATCCCGAACCTCAACTATCAACTTGAGTCAAGTCATGTTTAAAGGTCGCACTTTCGGTGTTATAATATGATGTATATTTTTTAGTTTATATAAAATAATAAGACAGCTCGTAAATCGTTGTTCAGTCGTCAAGTACTTAATTGTCGATCGTACCTACCTGATCTATGCTCGATACCGTTTTCCTATAGGTAAGTGACGTATAATTAAATTATTATCTAATGATGTCCTCGGACAATCATTGACTGCTGAACTTGTAAACTTCAACTCACAATAATCTACTTGCAGCAGTTGTTGTATATAAAACTCGGGACAGACTGTGAAAAGTATGAGCTCCAACATGGGTGTCAATAACTACATGAATATGTTTGTAAAACCTCAGAACGGTGATAGCTCATTGAATAAACGCGAATCGTCTGGTAGGTTCACGAATAAAATATCTTGTATAAAGTTAGTTTACTTTGTAAATTAATTTTGTGATTTTCAGGTTCTGATGCTAATGACCGCAAGCGGAAGAAGAAGTCGAGATGGGGTGGAAGTGACTTGGAGAAGACATTTATACCAGGCATGCCCACAGTACTGCCTCATAACCTCACTAAAGAACAAGAGGAAGCTTATATTTGTAAGTCGATATCTTTATTAATTATATTAATTTAAAATGTCTTAACATGTGCATGAAATAAATTAATAATATCTAAAAAAAAAATGGAAAGATAATAATGTTTTTAGTTGATTATGTTTTTTATTCTAAAACATTAAGTCGCGGTGAATGAATTTAAATAAACCAGTATTGTCCAAGTATGTATGGGCAAACAAGCAATATTATGTAACTCATTGGAAAGTTCATATTTACATTGTATTTTTATAATATGAGGATTATTTTTTGTTTTTAGTGAAATATTTAGCTGAGAAATATCTACCAAACTGTTACAATGATTTAAACATGTGGCATTATTGTTGTTATTTGCCTTGTCTTATATAATACATTAATACTTTATTAGCTTTAGTAGAGCTATATACTTATTGGATGTAAACCAACTAGTTCACGTGTATTAAACTTCAATTTAAAGTTTGATATTCATTTACAACCATATTAATTATAAATATATATTTAAATAAGGCTAATATGTTCAGTTATTTATTCTTTGAAAGATTTTGAAAAATAAAATATCATGAGTAGCATGCTCAATCTATGTACATACAATAATTATGTACTTAAAACTATGGAATAGAAATCATTTTTTTCTTTACAGCGCACTGACTACTATCTGCCTAACCCGATGTACAAGAATATGAAAGGATTTGTATATTTTTGGGTTTAGGTAATAATGTAACTAGAACATATTCAAAGTTATTAATTTGTTATTACATAGTTTTTAATTGGGCATGGTAGCTTATAAAAACTTGCATGCTCCAAAATCAAATATTTTGATCATAATTAAAACTTTATGCTCAAATCTATTGTGTAAGAATTATTATCCCTTATTCATTACATTCAATATATTTATTATCATTATGTGTAGTCATAAGATATACCTAATAATATTCTATCTTTTTTTATGCTCTAATAAACATTTTACATTTGCCATAGTTCACTTACTGTTTAGCTTCTGGATTTTTCATAATATTTTGTGTATTAATTTTTATCATAATATGCTTACATCTGTTCTATCTTAAGTCCTATTTTTTGTTTTTAAAACTTGTTCATTAAGTTTAGTTTATAAATGTGTTTGTCACAATATAAATTATAACTATTTGCAACCATGCATGAAAACTTATAAAAACTGGATGTACATATAAAATTAAATTAATATATAAATCTCAAAAATTAATTAAAATCATTTTTACACTAATTAATATAATTTAACAATAAAAAAATATATATATATACATATTAAAGTATGGCGCTGAATCAATATGAATGATTTAAAGTATTTTATTTAAAAGTAATTTAAATATTTATTATAAAATATTTTGTGTGAGCTATGTTAATCTTTATGTACTAATTTACGGGCGTTTTTGCCCTATTCTAACCCGTTTACATTTTAGTACAACTACAAATAGAAGAAATTGGACGCAAGCTGAGAACAGGAGAGCTGGGCATTCCATCTAATCCTGAAGAAAGGTTTGACTGATTTGGAAATCCATCAACTATTATTTAGCACTACTACTTTCAATACGTTATACGGTTTGGTCTAATCATAATATTGACATTTATAATACTATTTGTTTTGTTTTCAGTAGAGAATACACAAAGAATTCCCAAAGGCAGTGTTTAAAGATTAGGGTTAATAATTAACCACGGAAAGTTCCACTGCTTTGATTTTACATTTAAAACACCATTAATATTTACATTTTTTAATATTTGACATTCCATTAAATATGGTAATTTACAGTATTATTTAAAATAATGAAAAAATAATTTTTAAATTTTTTTGTGGAACCTTCCTTCAATCTTGAATTAATTATATGAATGTTAAGATTTCATTAATTTTGTTAGGTGATTAATTAATTTTTCCTAAACAGGCATATGTTTAATTATAAGTTTAATCACAATTTTCATTAATATTTTTATTTAGCGTCTATATTTTAATTTTTGAAGTTAAACCATGTTCTTCCAGTGGATGCTAATCTAAAAATTTGCATATCTTAATATGATGAACATTCAATTTATAATTTGATATATTATGTAATGTCCACGTGACCTTAAACATTTTTTTTTTTTCAATAAGACTAAACTTATGGCTAAATTATTAGATACCAAGAAAGAATCACCAATATTGTTTCAGATCACCTTCACCAGAACCCATATATAGCAGTGATGGTAAGCGAATGAATACTAGAGAATATCGAACTCGCAAAAAGTTAGAAGAAGAACGCCACAGACTTATTCAACGCATGGCAATTATAAATCCTACATTTAAGCCTCCTGCTGATTATAAGTAATTAGTAATACTAAATACAAATAAATGCTGTAAAAACTAACAAATGTAAATTCTAAATTGCAGACCTCCTGTTATTCGTGTGAGTGATAAAGTAATGATACCTCAAGATGAACATCCAGACATAAATTTTGTAGGTCTTTTAATAGGACCACGTGGAAATACATTAAAGTGTTGGTTAAAATTATAATTAATTATTTTACTACCGAAATGTCATTGTATTACATATGCATTATTTTATAGCAATGGAAAAGGAGACTGGTGCAAAAATTATTATCCGTGGTAAAGGTTCAGTCAAAGAAGGAAAAGTTGCCCGTAAAGATGGACAACCACTGCCAGGAGAAGATGAACCATTACATGCCTATGTAACTGGAAACAATCCTGAATATGTTCAAAAAGCTGTGAACAAAGTATTATTTATTATAAACTTGTTATTATTTAACTATATATTAATATTTCTAATGATTTATAGATTAAAGAAATTATAAAACAAGGTGTAGAAGTTCCAGAAGGCCAAAATGATTTGCGACGCATGCAACTTAGAGAACTTGCTCTATTGAATGGTACTTTGAGAGAAAATGATGGACCCAGGTGTTCTAATTGCGGTGCTGCAGATCATAAATCTTGGATGGTGAGTATAATATATTTTAATATTAAATTATTTTAGTCCACTATAATTACTTAAAATTATGGATTACTGTTAGGCATAATACAGCCAAAAATCACCTTTCAATTGCGTATAATAGCAATAAAACCATTTATAGATAATACCCTATTATATAGAATTTGTTTTGATTCTTAGCTAGGTTGACTTAAATTAAACAAAATACTGGTAAAATATTATGCTTATTATTATTACGTATAAATACCAACACAAAATATTTCTATTTCTACTAATTAAAATGTGTTTGTAACTTATTTAAATTTAGGTGTCAAAATGTATCTGTAAAACTTAAAAAAATTAGTGTGTGTATATTATTTGCTTTCTCCATACTTGAACCTAATTTTTTGGCACACCATTATTGATGTAAATTATAATAAATTCCATATAATATTATATTATTATTGAATGGTTAATAGATTTTTGTCATTATTTTGCAAATAATATCACAAGAACTTTTTAAAAAACTTATAGTTATAATTGTCTATTTTATTTATTTTTTAGTGTCAAGATAAACCAAATGTTACAAACAGTATATTGTGTACTCAGTGTGGTGGGGCTGGACATATTGCAAAAGATTGTAGAATGAAAAACACTGGCGGTGCTAGTTTTCCAATTAGTCAGGATAAGAATAAAATTGATGAAGAATACATGTCTCTGATGGCCGAACTTGGTGAAGGTCCACCACCACCAAAGCATGAAGATAATTCCATGCGTCCTTCTATTGGAAACAGTAATGGAGGATTATTTAATAAGCCTCAACCATTAAAACCGCTTATGTCAATACCACCACCTCATTCTATACCAAATTCATTACCTCCACCACCCTGGTCAAACCAACCCATGAATGGAGCACCCATGCCTCCCCCTGGAATAAATGTTCCACCTCCCTGGCAAATGCCACCACCATCAAATCAACAGTATTCTAACATTCCACCACCACCACCGGTATCAAATCAAAATTTTCAACAACAGATGCCATGGGCCATGCCACCACCTCCACCACCTCCCAACCAACCAACATCTATGCCACCTCCATGGCAACAAGGTCCTCCACCTGCACCTCCTGCTCCTACAACTGTATCTGGTATGTGGCCTCCACCTACTCAACCATGGCCAAGCCAGCAACAACAACAAGCCAAAGCTCCACCATCAATGAATCCTCCAACTATGATGATGCCTCCCCCTGATTTGCAAACACTATTAGCTGTGCCACCTCCACCGCCACCACCTCCTCCATCTAATTAAATAATGACAAGAATTATGATTATTTTTGATGAATAAATAGATTTTTTTTTCGCTTGTAGTCAAAACAATATTGTTTTAACAACATTTTAATACAAGTATTTCTCAAAAACACTTTTGTAAAATAATTTTTATATTTTATTTTTACATTTATTTATGAATAAATATTTGCATGACCAATTTTAGGACTTTGGGAATTTTAAGTTAATGGTTTTTTCTCTTATGTATAATATATATTTGAAACTAAATAAAAAATATTAAGAGTGTAAATAGTTTATCTTTATTTAACCATTATTATACTATTTTTTTCAATAGGTATTACATTAAATAATATAGTTTATTGATTATTAATCATATACTATTTAATAACAGCAGTTAAATTATAAATTCAAAGTGCAAGTTAAAACTGATTAAAAGTTAGTCAATCTAATGTAAATTCTTTCAAATTTTTAGTAGCTTGTCTGTTGTCATGGATGATAATTTAATTAATCTTGAGTAGTAACTGATCCCCAAAAACCATTAATTATTATTATGGGATAATAATTTTAGTTCGATAGAACCGCCAACTGTCAAGTAAAGAAGTATGTGTAGGTATATCGTGTGAGCCGTATCTAAATTGGTCACAAATTGAATGTGTCAGAATTCACTTTAAATCGTGAAAATAAATATTTCAACATTTCATTATGTAGGTGCCTTGATTTGCATCTGATTGTTAAATTTAAAAAAAGGGGATAATTCGCCCTCAGATGCACTATGTCATGATACATTTAAACCCTT
>PVMI01084407.1:0-22052 GCA_008528875.1 Aulacorthum solani
GAAAGTATCAGGAACTTCAAGGGTAGTGTACTTCATTCAATGCCTTTTCCCCTCCTTTAAACAATTCTTAAATACGCTGCTGGACTTAACTTAAAATAAATAAAAATGAGACCATAATGTTGTTCTGATATTTCACAAATGATATACCGATAATACAAATACATACACAAAACTTATATAATAATGTCAAATTTAAATTTAAGTCTGATCATTTAATACAAAGTTAATATTCTATCGATTGAATACCTGAAAGAATTTTCACTTTATTCGCGAGAACTAGCAAGTGATAAGTAAAGTATAATATATTAATATTAAACACTTAATAATTGAAGCTATTACTTATAGTTGAAACTATTCCAAGTAGGTACATTTTTATAATTTTACGATTAATTCAGAGATTCTGTGTACACAATGTTTTTTTGTAAATACTCCATCATCATATTTTAATAAATTCCTATTGTTCGGAAATATAAAAACGCAACCCATTAAAACCAAATCTACTTGTTGTGAAATATTTTAACTGACAGCGTATGAAAATTGTTCGCCATAATAAAATACATCAACTCTATCGAATGGTTGTCACTGTGACTTATTATAATTATCAATTGTCATAGAAAAAGCAAGAATAACTGATAACCAAGTTCTTAAAAAGTCAAGTAAAATAGTGCCCCAACAAGTCAAATGTATATTCAAAATCAAAATTTGCTTATTTCAAGTGACTCTAGTCAACATTTTGCAATCTATATGACATGATGCAAATCCGCTTGTTACGCATTTTTGTTCCATTAACTAATGCTTGCGAGGTATTTAAATTTCTGATGTGTAATACAACGAAATTTGTTTTTAATGTTCACATAATATATAAACCACTTAAATTCTAAGAATTAAAAAACTCTATTTAATTATTTATTTCAGAAATGTAATTACAAATTGTTTTATTGTAGCTATACAAAAAGTAATATATTTTATCGTAAGTTACATTTTATATGTAAGTCCTAACACACATACACATATAATATGTAGTTCTAATCACATCTATACAAGTCTCGTGGAGATGGGTCATAGGATAAGTACTATTCAGATAAACACATTGTCATACTCATTATAATTATTGTAAATAGAATCAATTTAATAAATCAATTAAGCTAATGGGTAATAACTAAAGTCCAAAGGTGACAATTTGGATAAAAATAGGTGGCGAAGTCGAGCATTATATTATTATTTTCATTGGTTTAGTATAATCTTGGGTTCATCTGAAATTTTCATATTTTAAGAGTATCGATTTTCCAGGAAAGAAAATGTTGCAATCCTTTTTTGATGGATGGGAGATCCAAAAGAGGGTATCACTTTTTGATTGTAGAGAGATGAAAATATTGGAGTCTTTTTTTAATGACGGAGAGATTACAACGATTGGCTCTCAGGTGCAAGTACGGGGAAAGGGGGTAAAGCTTGAGCTCACCAAACAAAAAATGATGTTTGCACCTATGGTTGGAAGCCTTTTTTGACAACAGAGAGATATTGTTATATACAATGAACTTAGCCATTTACTTGTTTCGACTGTATTTGACAGGCATAGTATTCATACTCGAAAGAAGAACAATAATATCTCTATTCTGGTTTGACGTCTTGAAGATTAGTGGACTGTTTAATTGGTTTTATTGTCAGTTTTTAATTAGTGAAGATATTGAAGAGACAGGATGTTCAACCTTGAACTGCACGGACTGTAGCGGTGACTTGCTTTACGTAACGTTCTTCATTATTAGGCATAATTTAATCTATTATACAACTGTCAACTAAATACAAATTTAACTTTATTTAATTATCAAAATTTAGATGCTTAAATTACCTTAGATAAGGTACTTTATGCATAATAATTGGTTTTATTTGATGCAAACATAAAAGATAAAATTAACAAAGAACGAGTATATTTGTATAGGTATATCAACTTGAGCGGTAAGGCAGGCATGACGTGACTGTGTATTATATAATTTTATATCATATAACTAAAATCAAATTGTTTCAGTAAAAAATTAATTTATATCTATTTAATATATTCCTCCTCAAAGTGATACTAAGTTTTGAAAGTAATATGTAATAAATATATATGTATAATTAAATCCATTCATAAAAATAAATAACTATTAGGTAATTATAATGTTTATACTTCATTTAAAGTACTTAAATTGTACATTCTCTCAGATTTTAAGCCTGGCCCCCTCTTTCAATACAGCCTCACATAAGGCCCTCGGATATAATGTTATTTTTACGTTAATATTTACTATGCGGACTCGTGGATATACGTAAATTATAATATTGTTATTTGTTAATAGTATAAATCATAACTCATAAGTCATAATCATTGAAACGTCAGGCAATTATTATTCACTAGGTAGAAAATCATTTATATTACATATTTCTTACAATCTTAATTAGGTATTTACTATAATAGGGTCCTACCCATAAGGTATCTATTGTACAACTTGAAGATAATTTATTTTCATGTTGTGTTATCGTGCATACGTTAACATGAAGTATAAATACTGATCATGGTCATAAACGATAAACACATTATAATTATATAACATTATGAATCGCCGAAACTTTTAGTAATTTAGTCAATTTTTAATAAGGTAAATCTATAGAACAATCTTTTTAAAAAGAACCACTTAGTACACTCCGGTATCACTTATATACGACGGTGTGGCAAAACTTACGCATAGCAAATATACTTTGCGAAAGCGCATATCATGACTCTGGCTGTAGCAAAGCTCAGTTAGCTCGACTTTAAATTACTTTAAATTTGAGATGATTAATTTTAAAATGTTATATGATCACAAATAAAAATGTATCAGACATCAAGTTTATAAGTACAACATTTTAACCTATAAGCTATAATATTTTATAATTTATTTTTTTATCAAAAACCTTATCAGACATAAAGGGGTAGACCAACAGTCGTCTTCATTGTCCAGGTGTCTCGTCGATCTCAATTTTATTATAACCTAGGACCTAGGTACATAATAATAATTGTAATATTATAATACGACGGTCGTCGTCATGGACCTTTACTACTAGACAAAAACTGTGTATAGCAATAGCATGCGGATTACGCAACAACATCTCGTAATCATGTGGGTAGGCTGTCTTTACGAAAAAATACAATAATTTATATACCTATCTATATATCTTACGTTGCTACCTCATACTACCGTGAGGACGAGTAATCAAGTATTCAAAAAACGACCTCTGTTGTTACGCTTTCCATACACTAATTGCTTGTCTATAGTGGTATAAGGTCTATGATCATCGTAGTCGCTATCAGTAGGTTTTTGTACAAAAATAAATCACGACGATGACTTCCTGACCCCAAGTATAACAATATAGAACATATTACATATTATAGGTATTAGGTAATAGTGGTAATATACTTACATGGATACATTTAAGAATATTATATAAAATGTATAGCGATAGCCATATAGAGTAAGACAAAATAATTTAATTGCCAGCACTTATATATGTACAAAATAAACCAATATTACTACATTACGGACACTAAAAACCAAACCTACTAAATGATTTGCTGGGGATACTCTGAGTTGTGATCAGGATAAAATTTCAAGACAGGCCCGATAAGAAACATTTGTATAATACACACCATTTTATTTTTTAAGTGAATTTTTAATATATATTTAAAATCAACGTTCATTCATAATACTAACGAACAGTTAGTATTTTCATTAGGTACTCATTTTAAATTTCTATCATATTATAAAATGGTTGCTGACGGTAAATACACAGATGCATATTTTTTCTAGACGCGTTTAAGAATCGTCGATTAACTTTAAGTTTCTTAATTTTATTTATAGATAGATTATTGTACACGGTACAAAATATGATAGATACACGTCCATGCAGGTAAATATTTTATACATGTATTCACATTTCACATTTAGATTTCAATGTTTAATAGGCACCTCAGATTGTTAATGCAAAAAAAAATATACAATTTTTTGTTTTTAATTTAAAAATGCATTTTTTGGGTGCATTATAATATAAGAGTTTAAAATCAGGGTAAACGACATGTGTAATTATAAAGTGTGAATATACTCATACTAATATAATCTCTAAATGTGATTATTTCTTTTAGTCATAGTTTATAAATGATATCGTAATCATCAACATATTTATTTAAATAGGCATATTGTAGGTAGGTTATAATAGTGTTGTACCTAATTAACTAGTAGTAGTAACTCACTTTGGCGAGTCTTGAAATAAGGTCTAACTGTCTAGGATAGGTTCTATTAGTAATTACTAGGTAATGTTATGTTTCTAGGAGAGCTTAATATTTCTTGTTTGACCTATAACATGATTTTGCAATGCATTTATTATTTTGTCATTATACCTACGACCTACCTACCTTGAAATACCCCACCTAATACCTACCTATGATCTTTATAAATAGGTAGATACTTGCAACGGATTATGTTATTATGATTTATGACGTCTGATGAGTTAGTATTGCACTTCATATTATTTTATAGGACTTATGCCCACTAGCTGCTACCATATATTCACATTTTTTACTCCAGCAATGCAGAATTGTAAGTTAACAAAAAAGTTATTTTTACATAATTTATTATGCCTAAAATTGTATGGGTTTTAAGTTAGATAGCTAAATAAAATAATTATATAGTAAATAGGTAAATACTGAATAGTAATACATTACTTATATTGATAAGTGGTAATACTCATTTTATTCTTTTAATAAATCAATAATTAATTTTAATAAAATAAAATGTTTAAAATAGGTACTTGCACAGTGCGCAATATCTACTTGGGTATTTCATTTTGGTAAATATATATTTAGTGGGACCTCAACTCGGAATAGGTACTTAAAAAAAGGAAATTTAAATGAAAAATATTATTTTACTAGCATGTTTTGAAATAAAACTTTTTCTCAAATGCAACCATGACATAAGTAGGTCAATAGGTGCGGTGGCGTAACCATGGAGAGAATTAGGCCACCCCCCCGCCCAAATGCTTAGGTACCTCACAAAATATTGAAACAACATAAAAATTGATTTTTGTTATTAATTATTAAATATTTTATTTTATATTTTGGATCTGGCAACTCCGCATTTTAAAACACTGTCTACACTAGAGGTTACCAAACTTATTATGGCAGTATGGCACGACCCATTTTGGAAATTATTTAAATTATGAAGGCCCTCAATGATATCAATGACCTATTTTTAAAAAAAAAAAAAAGAAGAATCATCTTGAATTGATGAACAGTTTATTTAAATTTAAAATTTTAATCGAGGAATTTATTATAGCAATAAACTGCCATCTTTTCAACAACTACTAATCTGATGGCGTCGTGTTGACATGGTTGCAGTAAATTCGTAATTTTCACAAGCGCAGATTACAATTTATGATAAAACTAAATTTAAACAAAAAGTAATACAAACACTTGTAACACATATCTAAAAAAAGTAATTATTTAAAAATATAACCGTGACCCACAGTTTTTGAACCTCTGGTCTATACCTCTGAATAGGTATAGGCATAGTCATGATAAAATTGTTATTAATTGTTATAACATTGTACAATAATATCAATTTTTTTTTTAATTTACTAATAGGTAGGTTTTAATTTTATGTGTGGGTGGATGTGTAGCTTCAAATAGCCTTTTGGATAAAATATTTGGGACACTACTGCAGTACTGCCCTCAACCTAAAGAAACAAATCTAAATAAAAAATAGTTTTTTCATCCCGCTCAATGTTGACAAAAGTCGTCAACGGTTTTCATAATACTATTGACATAGGTGGTAACATAGGTAGGTACTAGATATTAATCTCAAAAAATAAATATTATATAATATTACCCATGTAATACTATTAATATTATGTATACCTACCTAACCTACCCATAGGTACCTACCTACTCTTTATAATTTTATTATATAAGTTTAAAATAATCGTACACCCATAGATTATACATTGATACATAATAATAAATAATAGTATGTAATATATTAATATTATAAATATTGAAATGTAATATCTACATATTATTATGTATTATTGTATTATACTATTATTTATGCGTACCTATATGTTTATAGAACTGAGATACTCAGATACATAATATATTATCTATCTCCGTGGTTTATGATAACACCGTGGCAACTCTTTGGCTCTTGATAAACGTAAAATGTAAATAGTAAAATACAAACTTACTGTGATAACGAGACTCGTTACGGGACGTGTCGTGTGCGATTGCGTATCTACTTCTTGTGTTTGTAATTTATCGCTTAATTGTTGCGATTATTTGAATAAACTTTGATCTCCGAGTTTAAAACAAAACGGTTATTATTACCGGTCGTCGGCATTATCAATCATTCTGTGTACATTTATTATACAATATGTATTTATATATATTATTCCAAATGTTCGGGATACGACATTTCACAGAAATCGTATTCGTACGGGGACTAGATCTGGTCCGAAACAAGTGAAAAAAACAATTGGCATTCAGTTATTCAACCCGCGTCTACCATGGCGAATGCCATAATGAACGATGAATGGAGAACATTGTATCTGGCTCGAGCGCTGTACGATGCTGTTGAGGATTGTAATATTCAGTATGTATCTTGGTCACATACCTACATGTTTTTGGCTAAAAATAATAGCAACCTGTCGAAAAAGCTTAGATTTGACTGACATGTGAGCTCAATCAAGCCGTGTCAATGTTTTTATTGTCAAATTGCATAGACGCTTATTGATTGTGCGATAATTTGACAGTTTGGTTCATACTAACTTAATTAACTGTTCAATTTATTACATTTATATCTCGACGTATGTGCTTTTGTAAAATGGTATTTCTCATTTAAATTTTGAATTATTATTTTTGTTTAGGCAAGTCAATACTTTGTTATCTCAGAACAAAGCTAATCCCAATATTCTCATACCAGAAGAAGGAATGACAGCATTTCATTTAGCTGCAGGGCATGAAAACTTGGCATTCGGAAAAGTAGCAACTTCATTATTTTTACATAACGGTGGTGATCCTAATGTACGTTGTGAAGGAAATCGCACAGTTCTTCATATTGCTGTTGCCTGGAATCGTTCACAAGTTGTTGGAATTTTGCTCAAAAGTCCTTACATTATACCAAATCCATACATTAAAGATGAAGACAATCTCAATGTATTTAATTATGCTGTGAAATTTAGTGCTTGGGAATCACTTGCAACACTTCAATCCTATATGAAACATTCAAACTACACAAGTAAATACTAAATATGGGCTTACAATGTTTATGAAAACAAACAATTATAAATAATTGAGACCGAATTTTTATGTTAATTGCTGTACCTACAAACATTAAACAGCAAATAATATTAAAATGTGGTCTAAATTATTTATAATTGTTTGTTCTCATAAGCTTTGCAACTTTGTTTATTTTTTTTGTTTTTGTGTGTATAATCACATGATTATTTAATCATTATTGAAAATATTTTTTATGTTAGGTAATTTAAAAAAACAAGTCTCTAATGCAATGCAACCAAAATATATTAAAGAGAAGTATCAAAATTCTATAAAAGCACAGAATACTGAAACATCCATTGGTGTTGAATCAACAATTGATAAATCTGATAGATTACATACAAGCAGTGGATATCTTAATAGCGGTGAAAGTTTAAATAGCATTTCTAAATCAATAACATTTGATTCAGTTAGTCAAAAAAACAATAACATCGATGAATGCATAATATTATCTTCAACAGCTTATTCTTTTGGCGATGTTTTAAATACAAATGGTTCATCAGACAGTCATTATAACCTACCCATTAATGATATTCCATCGAAACTTTATTATGATGGATCTATATTGAGTTCAATCAAATACGTAACGGATGAATTCGAAAGTATTGAAAACATAAGCTTTCCATCTAATAATTTACTGTCTGATTCTGAATTATTCGAATCTGATGAGATTGAACTGGGAACAAAAAATATTTTCAGCGAGATAGAAAATATGTCTTTAAGTGATACTGACTTGATGTCAGACATATCAGGATTATCAAGTTGTTTGAGTTCTGATGATTTTTTTACCTGTCCAGATACAAATTCTGAGCAACAAATTCTTAATAGTGATATTTATAAGACTGACACTGAATTGGAAGATATTACAAAAAGCATATCAATGACAAGTATTTATGACTCAATGAGGTACTTTATTTATTATCTTTTATTACTATTAGCCATTAGAGCTGTAAATTTGTAGGAAAATGCATTCTTTTTAACTTATACTAAGATGGCTTCCTTCACATAAAGCTTAAATTAGGAACTAACAGTTTGAGCTAAGCAATTAATGTATCGGTTTTATAAACATGTACTTTTTTTGTGTGTATATGCACATTTTCTAGTAAAAGTTATTCTGATCTTCAACTTAGAGCATGGTTTCTGATAGAAAATAAGATTTAGTTGGTTCTTTAAAGACGTAAAAGTGAATATTCCTAGTATTTTTCAAAAAAATTGGGATATCGAAATTTTACACAAAACCATTTAAAATTATATTATGTTGACTAAATTCATCAAAATCACGAACATGTGATAATTATGCTTTTAGTTAAAAATTTTAAAATAGTTTTAAGTGTTTCAATTAAAGATATCATAAAATAAAATAAAAATGTAGAAAATATATAAGTCATTTTTTTAAATTTTTTATAGAAATTTAAAGTTTAAATTCCGACAAAATTAGATATTTAATCAAAGAATGATAAAAAGTTATTTTGTTGTAATTTAAAAATGTTTTTTGTTAGGACTTGAAACTTATACATATTAATGTATACTTGTATTAGTTCATTATACCTCATACTTATTTATTCATATCATTATTTTGAAATATTTTAGACCTAATTGATAATTATACTTTTTAAGTTTTAATTTTTGAATATTTAATAGCATTTTTAAAGGTTTTTAGTGCATTATATCCATAGCTCTAATTATTATAAATTACTTTAAGATGATCATGATTTAATTTTGAAAAGTCTATAGATATACCTAATAACTAATAAGTAATATCTTTTATTAGCTTTATCGTGGCTTCTTTTTTGAGAAAATGTGTTATGAATTCAACATCATTTTGTTTTTTTTTTTTAGAGGTTTTTAATTAAAACTAATATTTATTTATACTTCAGATATATTATGTTCATAGTACATGCTATTAAAATACATTTGATTTTGTTAAGTTTGTATTTTATTGATTTGTATATATTATTTAATATTTTTTTTTAGCAATTCAATTTCCAGACCATCAGTTGCAATAAATAATCTAGAAATTTCAAACATTAGTAATTCTCTAGGTATAAATTATAAATATTGTTTTTGCTTTTCACCATTGTCAGTTGCTCACTTAAATCCTATACATTTAATATTATACTTAATGGTGATTTTTGTTTTTACATAGATGAGTGCAGTACTAGTTTAATTGAAATTTCAAAAGATTATGATACAGATTATGTCCGTCAAAGTCTTAGAGAGTTTGGCCATCCTCCAGGACCACTAGTACCCAGTACAAAACAGGTTTATGTACGAAAACTTAACCGACTATTACATAGGCAAACAGAACTAAAGCACAATGATAAGCATATTAATAATTCATCTGGTATATTTTTAACTGTTATTGCATATTTATAATAACACATTTATATTTTTATTTATTTTTTATTTTAAAAGGTCCATATAGTATCCAGTTAACTAAAGTTCTAGTTGACGATAAATATGCTTCATGGAAGAAAACCATAAAAAGTTGGAGTTCTCTGGAGGAAGCCATTGTTTGCGCTAAGAGTGGATCGTCATTTACATATTTATTATTAGATCCACGTATTACAAACAATTTACCGGCTCGAGCTGATCAGATGAATAATCCCATTGAAATATGGCAGACATTTATTAGCTCAATATTTTACATTGGTAAAGGCACCAAGTCTAGACCTAACGATCATATGAATGAAGCATTTCAGTCTTGGGTTTCAAACAGAAATAAAGATAAATGCCGCAAAGTATGTACGACTGTAAACATTTTTATTGAATATAGTTATTATATATTGAATTTTATATTCACAAAATAGACGGAATATATTTTGAGCCTATGGAAGGAAAAATTGGGGGTGGTTTGTGTACAAGCATTTCACCATTTAGTGATAAAAGAAGCACATATTCGAGAAGCAGCTATGATTGATGCTATTGGATTGGACAAACTTACAAATGAAAAGCGTGGTACATACTATGATAACACAACACGATGGTTGACTAGCGATCGATGTAAACTAGGCTGCCATCTTCTGTACCGCGCCATGCTTGTGTTTTTAGCTGATGGTGAACGTCAATTGCGACCAGTTGATTTGACTTAATTTTTGACATACTATTTTTATTTTAGTATATTTTCAATGTTTTTCCTAAATAATGACCATGATTTTAGATCCAGTCTTTTTTTTTCTAAAATTAGTTACATAGAAATCTATATTTCTGAATCTTATTATATTTTATCGGTGTATTTTTGTACCACAATAACATTATAACAATTATATTTTATATTTTTATTAAATTAACAATTGATTTTGTGATAACTTAGTGTCTACAAACACTTCTACTTTTTAGTTAAATTATAATACTATTTTTTTATTATAAAACTATTTTTGAATTATAAATATATTTTTACTTAAATACATAAGTCAGTTTATGTTATTATTTTACGTCACTAGTTTACCAACCAATATGTGTTACAGTTACTATTGAAATGTATTTAAACTTCAATATATCCAGACAATGTTAACAATCGACAATATATTTTCGTAAAATATACCTAATATAAAATTATTGCAAGAATGTTTTATTGCATTAATTTGTTCAAAGCAGTTTTATTTTTAATTGTTGTTGTAATTAATTCTATCATTAGATTATTATTTTTAATTTGGTACATGATTTTGTATCATTTAACTTCCATCCTCTTTAATACTTCATATTTTAAATTGAGTATTAAACATATATTTTAATTAAAAAACTACAAACTCAATCAAACTATAATAATATAAATAATTTCATTCCTTGATCAAAAATTTATTTTATTGAATAATGAAAGTAAATAAATTATTAAAATTGATAGTTTATGTTTATAAACAAAATCTATTACAGTTAAAAAAATAACCATCTATACACATGTATATTATGTATACAAGAATAATTTATTCAAGACACTTAAGTTACAATTGTTGTGTAGAGTTTCCATTGTATGTGTTGTTTTCATCATCATCAGAGTTGTTGGTATTTAATTGGTGGATATTAGAAACTGATTTATATGTTGACTTTCTAAATAACAAAAAAAAAATAGTTATTTATAAAATTATATATTTAACTATATATTTTGCATTTACTTAGTGTGAATTGGATGACACTAATCACCTCTCATTCTTATCACAAAATAAATAAAAAGCTCCCCAAGTTGGCCCTGATTATTGAGTAGTTTATAATTATGTACCAGTTTCCTCCCCAAAATATTCACATTAATTACCTCTTACATAGAAATAAGTGGTGGCTCAAAACTTAATTAAAATAATAAATAAAATTATCTTTCTAAAACAGTTGTTGTTAACTTTTTTAGAATTTAAGGCTGCATTTAAAAATCAAAAAGTTTGACAGCTGTGTTGGATATAAATTAAAAAATGTTATTCTTATTTAAAAAAATTATGGGTGTATGGATAATAGTTGAGCGGACTGCCAGTTGCCGACCACTGATCTATAATATATTATTGTATTAATAGTAACATTTATTTAAAATATTATAATAAAGTATAACAACATAGTTCAAATAGTAATTATATACATTAGTTGAATAGGTATACAGATATTCTTCTACTAATTTTTAATAATTATTATTGTAATTAACATAGTGGTTTTATTTAATTTGTTGAACACATTTTTTTAGATATGTAAAAATATATAATACTAAAAACATCAGTTAGCACCCATAAGTATGCATATAAATATATATAATATACAGTTAAAGACTTGTTTTGATAATGATATTAATATATAATAAAATATATTTTTTATGTTTAGTCGTATAATCATATAATATATGCACAAGTCATAAATTACATGTCTATTTTAGTGTTGGAATTATTTGGAAAACACATACATTTATTAATCTGCTATTGGGAGGCAACTAGCACTATACTATTTTTGTTTAGGATAAAATATAAGGTTTGTTGAGAGGCATCTTTTGTACAGTTAAGACGCAATTCATATACAAATTATAACTGTTTTTACTTTTTGAGGCAACCCTGAGAATGGTTAAACCACATTTTTTATATAAATTAATGAATTAATTTAGTGGGTTGGAATTTGTGCTGTTAAAAATTTTATTTTTAAGTTCCAGCAAATGTCATGCAATAATTTTGTACCATTATTAATTGTTCTCACTTGACAGTTTGTTTTTTATTTTTATTATGGTGATTAATCGTTCTTGGAGCTTCAACAGATGGCGAAGGTCTCACAAAACTCATTAAAAAATGTTGAATAAAATTGAATGGATTGATAATGATAAATTTGAGTAAATTCCCAGGCCAAGACTGATAATTGAATATAGAATACAGCCACTGATTTGATTGTTCCTATATTAACATGATAAATAATATAAAAATAAGTAAACAATACTATGGATACAAAACTGCATAAAATTATGTTCAAGGGAGCATTCAATTTAGCTCTCACAGATTCATTAAATATTTAAATGTTAAGTAATTTTTTGTGCAACCCGGCATGAAAATAAATAAATAATTTTGAATATCATATTTACCATATCTAGATGTACATAAATAGTCGAAGATGGACATAAATTTAATGCTTCTAAAGTTTGGTTGAAATCTTCACCAGTAAATTGTCGATGAGCTATAAATTTTATACCTCTGAAAATAAATGTTTTATTTTAGTTCCATAATATTTTTCTAAAAAGATTGAACCAATCAAGTCAATTGTTTTACCTTCCTGAGAGATTTACTTTACATAATATATAAGTTGCAATATCTCTGAGTGTAGAAGTTGTTTGAAATTCTTTGACTATTGTTACATCTTTATATGGAACTTTGAATTTAATTTTTGCAGTACTATTAGATCTATAACAATTCAAACACACAAACATAATATTTACATGAACATAATACACACAGATCACTTTTTACATAATGGAGAATTGATAATACCTGTCATTAAACTTAATTTTAAAATGTTTTTCAAGATATTTTCTTAACATTATGGTACATAGCAGTATAAATATAAAGACTAAATAGATTAAATAGGTTATAAATATACCAAAGTTTAAAAGTTTATTGTCAGTGTATTATAAAAATAAAATAAAATGAAAAGATAGAAACAGAATATATTTTCCAAAAAACTTAAATAAATATTATAAGAATACTGAGTCATTAGTTTCTATCAAAATCTACTCCTTATTTAAAAATAATAATATTTAGATAATATAGTAATAAAATAAATTACTTTTTGATATCTTCTGCAACTTTTTGGACACCAGCATTTATATTAGAACTATCCAAGAGCTGCCACTGAAATACAGAGTACAATTTGATGCTATTAAAGTTAAATAATCTACAGAAAAAAACAAATAAAATGTTTGACATTCATAATGGACTTGAAACTACGCTACTGATAATTCTACAATAATACAACAACCTTCTCAGGTAATTAGGTCAAATTGTTGTCTCATTAAATTTTTTTAATTACTTACAATTTAATAACAATTAATACAAATAATTTTAAATAGAAAAATGGCATATACAATATTCTATTAGATATTAATTTATTATGGAGATATGAATACATGCAACTTCACAACTCAAACAGACAATGAAATATTTAAATTACAAAAATAAAAATAATTAATTTTAATAAATATTAGTATATTATTATTATGTAGGTTACCTGTTTAGTAATATCAGTCAAGTATTGTAAATATTTTTGTTTATTGTCATTGGCATTGATTGTGTCTATAATTTAACAATTAAATTTACATTTATTAATTTAAAATAATAATCTAGCAAAATATAACATAAAATATCACACAAACCGGAAATATCCTTTATAATACAACGAATAGCATTCAACAATTGACGTTTTAAATCCAGAAGAATATCATGGAAGTTTGTTAAACCTTGTTTTTTGTTTATGATATATTGTTGAGTATTATTTTTTTCTAGTAAGTAAATTGATGGAATAACAACATTATTGACTGATTGGAGATATAAGTTAAAGAATGAATTTATTCACAGTATAATAGTTATGAAACTTTAAATAATGTACATTATAAATAAGATCTATTTAGTAAATAAAACCATTTTAATATTTATATACATACGTTTAAAAGCATATTCATTTTACAAAGGTATTTTCAATAAAATTGTACACATTATTGTAGCAAGAACTTAATTAAATTATTTAATGTACATAAAATTAAATTAAAAATTCGGATTTGTTGTTTGTGAATTAATGATTCTTAAGCCACTTAAATCTTTGTGACTAAATACTTTATTACTAATATCGAAACATATTTAAAACTACAAGACTTGTGTGTGGTGTGTTATTTGTAAATTATTAGTATTCTGTTAAAGATATTGAATAAAAATCAACTGGTCAAGCTGTAAGGAAATTGTTATGTTTTGTATTTGTATTAAGATTCTAATATGAAAGAAGGTTATTAATTAAAATACAACCAGGAGCATCAATAATAACCATTTGCAATGTTTAAATGTAATTGGAAAAGGACATTATACCCACATGTATTGTTTCCTAATTATTGATGTATAACACAACACATATTTTGTGAAGAATAATCCATTTCACTTTGTTATTTTTAACATTAGAATGAAGTGACCTATTATAAAACTTAAATGTAAGAACATTATCACAAGCCCTGAGACTTTAGAGACTTTTTAGGATAATTTAATTTTGAAGTAAGTTGGGATCAAATGTTTTACAACAGATCAATTTACTCCATCATTAAAAACAATTAAATTAAATGGATTATTCTACATGTCGTCTGCGTATTTTGCAAATCACTTAACTCCAAAAATGCAATTTTTTGATTATTTGTGATCAAAATTGAGAAAAAACGGAATCGTATGATACAGTCATAACTGAAATTGAATAATTTTATCCTCTATGACATTGATTGTTAGAAATTATCATATCTCCGATGAATGATTTTTTTAAGACTTAGAAAAGTCTTATCTCCATATTATTTTTGTAATAAATGATGGATACTTTCTACTGGAATTAGGGAATTAGGCTGATGAAATGGTCAAAACATTTTTCCTCTCTTGTAAAATTTACAATTTTTGACTTACGACCTTTGCGATTTAGGCCGTCGAAGTAAAATGTTATGTTGTGTGAGACAGAGACGACAATGTTTAGATATCTATAATAGTACCACAATTTTATTTATTGATATTCAATATATTTTGAATAATTTTACATTTCTACAAAAGTTCAAACTTATTAAAATTATTGAGTCAAAATACTAATGAAAATAAAAGGATACAAATGTCTTTAAAGTTTTTAAAACTTGGGCTTAGTGGATCCATTTTATAGCATAAAATGAGATCATTATTCAGCAATTGAATAATATTTGTATCATCAAAAATCTTGGTAAGATTATCATTTCCATCACCTAGAAACACATATAATTTTATATATACAATATTTTAGGTAGAAATTGTTTTTTTTTGTTTTTTGATTATTAATAATTCAAAGATAATATTAAAATGAACTTCCTTTGATATCATGTATAATATAGATCAAACATAGTATTTAATATTAATGGTATAGTTTATTTAAAAATATACAATTTTAAAAACAACCATATGTTTTAAGTAAATTTATAAAATTAATTGAATACTTATAGGTCCCTTCTTTGAAATAAATTCTCATTATTATGAATAAATAAGTGTAGTAAAAGTGTATGAAATAATATCTTAGAATTATCTTATTAGCGTAAGTAATAGAAAATCAAGTACTTAAAACAAAAGGGAAGAATGAATAAAAAAGTTGAATAAATTGTGTATAATCAGTATATCTGTGTGCGGATACCAATGCAAACAAATAATATTAATAAATACCTATATAGATCAAAAACGCGCAATTTCGGTCGATCATTTGTTGAAGTGCTGCTTTGGAATCGCCTTCGAACCATTTCATTGACGACATGGCTGTCTATGTTAAGAAGATTGAATATTGATTTCTGTCAACTGATTTCGATGTTTAGGTTTAGAGGTAGGTACCTAATTTGATACACTCAACAACGGTGTGTCGTGAACATGTCTAACTAAAAGTTAGGTATCCACCGAATAGAAAACCGGTGAGTGGTGTTAAAATTTATAACTGCACACTGGCTCTATCAAGCAATCGAGTGTTGATTCAAACTCGGGCATTCGGCTAAACAGATTATACCAAATACTGTCGTGTACTAATACCATATATTTACTATTTGATTACGGTCGGTTTTAAGTGCCCTATAATCATATTGGGTGTACGTACGCGGAGAACTGCAGAACCAGCTGTGGGCGGGTTGGAGTGGGTGGGAGTGGCCAGTGGTTGTTGGCTGGTGGGAAATCGTTGTACTATACCAGCAGCGAGCAGCTAATCAATTCGTCGACTTATCTGTTATCATGGGACACGGGCAATGGGTAACGGGGGTAACGTCATCATCGATCTTCTGCGTAACGCCACTTATTTTGTGTACATACCTACGACTATTATAACACAATAATGCGTTGTGTAAACGATGATCGGCTGCCGACTGCCGACTGCCGGCTAAAATGATGGCGCCGAGTGGATCGCGCGACGGTATTTATTACAATAGAATGTATGCTAATGTTTGTGGCGGCGATTGCTAATTAAAAATGACTCATACCAGTTCATCGGTATGTATTTACATTACTATCACTTCGCTGTTTACCGACGACGACATTTTTTGTTGTTTCTGTACAGTCGTTTGCGATACAGCAATGATTTCAAATTTCGATCGATGACATCTGCAATATCTCGACGGTTGGAGGTAAATCATTCATCGATCGAAAACAGGAGTTTTGAACGAAATTCGAGAGCACCAACATGACCGACGAGTTTATCAGAAAAGGATTGACCACCTCAGTGGCGCAGATATGTTCAAACATTGGTTGGCATTCTATGTCAAATTCGACTATGCAAATGATGACAGATATTCTGTACGAGTATTTCAGAGATCTAGCTCAGTCAGTCAAAAAATTCTCCGAGATTTGTGAGTTTTATTTGCTTACACTGTTAATGCTGCAACACTTAATATGGAATACCTATTAATACTTAATATGTTACATGTACCTTTATGCTGAATCATTTTTGATTTATCGAGATAAAATACTTTATTTTGGGTATATTTAACAACATTGTTATAACCTACGTAATATTGTTGTTTTAACTAAGTAGTATACCTTGTAGTATACAAACACGAGAAACAGCCCATGAATTATTTTGTTCTGCTATAATGCTGCTGGTACCTAATTAATAGCTATATCGAGGGATGGGAGTAAATAGTTATTTCATTCATCTAACTGAATGTTAGTAAAACTAATTTGAAAAATTTACTACGCATACCTATATTTATTTACTTATATCAGTCATTCTCAAACTGCATAATGTCATACTTTTTTATGTGGTAAAAAAAATTCAATATCAAAAATTTTAGTAAAATTATTATAATACCTAAGTACAATACCTATTATTTAGTGTTATAAAATTATAAATTTTTTTTTAACCTTTGTGAATTACTCATGGAGAAGGAACTTATAACTTTAAATATATTGTTTTGAAATTTGAGAATCATTATTGATTAAATAATGTGTATCTCAAATAAAAATTAAAAATTAAAAAATATTTTATTTTATGTCACAGGTTACAGAGCATAAATAGTGTAGCAGTGAAAAGGTTAATAACATCTATTTATAAAATTTGATTGTCATATTTCCCTTCCATTTGGAAATTTGCTGTTGTGTTTTTTGTTCTGAAAGTAGGTACATATTTAAGGAGACCAAGTGTACCCTGTTGCCTGGGGCTACAAATTATTTAGTCCATTTAGGGGGCAGGAAATTTATATTAACATATTATTATTGTGCATTATTTGTATCGAAAAATAAACAAATTTATATTATGTATTTTAATTATTGTTATAACTTTCTATTAAAAGCAATTATTATAGCTCAAAAATGTATATTGTTATTACTAATTTGTTGGAAAAAAATATTTAAGGACAACTATGAACCAAGAAAGGTATTTTGTGTTGGCATTATTGACAATTGAATCAGAAATAACAAGTAGGTAAAAAGGATTTTGAAGAAATTGTCACTGTATTTTCCAATCTCCAATCTAGGAGAAAGTTTTAAATGTATCTAGATTATGATTATTAATAAAATTAAAATCAGAAAAAATTCAATAATAATAAATAATACATTTTTTTCAGTTTATATTTGATTTTTTAATACATAGTACATATCACGATTTCTCGATTCTTTCAATATAATGTGTGCAGTTACATTTTTTACAATGAGAAGAAAACACTGAACTTGTATAAAGAAATCTTTGTGTTCAACCTTGTGTTGTTTAACTTTATTTTTTTTTATGAAAACAAAAATGTTTGCTTACCCTTTATTTTATTGTTAATAAAGTAATAAAAAATCCCCTAACTAGTGGGAATACACACACTCACTACCTTCAATAGATTATAACTTTGAAACTAAGTCCAACCGACAAATTCTGATTGTAACAATGATCTTAACTCATTGAAATTCAGGGGTTTCAAAAATCGCACTACATTTATGACATGAAGTAGTAGTTATCCCTCACACTTGAAGAAATAAATATTCAAATACAGCCTTGCAAAAACCTAGGTACATCAAACTTCAATACTTTTTCTGACCTATATAAATTCTTCAGCATGGATATTCCTAAGAACAATAACACTATTAGCTACATTTTACGATGATACAGTGATCTTATCAATCAGTAATGGCATTATCACAGCAGCATATCCCTTCAAGAACATTTATATCTCATAGACATCTGGTCCAGTAACTGGGCGAACAGAATTAATGAAGGTAAATCCTTTTAAGTCTTCGACCTAATACAACCATACAATTTAAAAGTAAATACATACCCGTCCTGAACAAGTCAAAGTACCTTTGTATAATTGTAGAAAAACTTCAAACTTGGAAACTTTATCTCTAAAATAAATAAAAACTTGCCAATAGATACGTGATGATATGATAGATATGTCTATACGTGATGTAGAAAATAGCAAGATTTTATGCAAATTACATTCCTTAGTTATCTACTTTATTGATTTTTCCCATTATGATTTTTAGCTTTAAAAATGATTTATTTTAATAATACTAAAAATACAGTTAAATAACAAAAACAATTCTGTATTAATTCAGAGCAATATTTTTCTTTGTTAATATACTGCATATTTACTTTTTAACAGAACAAATAATAATATTAACTTAAATTAATAAATAAAAATTTAATTTTCTTGATTATTAAATATTTTATAGTTTATACTATAAATGATAATAAATAGAACTTGGAGGAGAATAAAATTAAAAGGTCCGAGCATCAAATAGAAGTCTGAATGTATGACTGGAAAGTAGAAGAAGATAATAAATACTAATAATTATGAAGACTCCACACCCACATGTGAGATTTCCGTCTTACAAACATGTAACATGGCAAATTTATGCTCAGAATATCACATTTAATTCTATTAACTTAAATATTAAGAACCGACCTATTATGAAACTTGATGGTTAGAACATTATCTGTATTCCTATGTTGGTTTTTTACTATAGGTCAATTTTTAAGTGAGTTATGATCTTTATTATATACCCATAACTGACTAAAAAATTGAACTATCGTATAAAAAACCAGCATAAGAACACAGATAATGTTCTTACCACCAATTTTTATAATTTTAATCATGATCTACTCTAATAATTAAGTATGATTTGCTGAGTGAAAATGTACTATGTTACACATTTGTAAGATGGAGACAACACATCATGTGGGTGTGGCGTCCTCTTAAGCTGCAGATTCTTGTGCAAAAATTAATGTTAAATATGCACATATTTATGCACTAAAAAATTCAAAATACACAAAAAATGACTTTAATGTGTTGTAAGAACTAAACATCTTAAAAAAATTACAAAATATATTTTCTGAAAAAAAAATACAATTTAAATATCAGTATACTTCTCCTTACAAATGGGCGAAAACACTACAAACTATACCTACTGTTTAATTAAATAAGTTCAAAATTAGTGAAAGAAAATGTGATATTAATTTTATTACGAGTACCAACATGAAATTACAAAATATGATTTTATATTTCAAATTGGAAATTTCTGCTACTGTCACGTAGCATAGATTTATATTTTGAAAATTAATTTTGTGAATCAGAGCAAAAGATAAAAAAAATGCATCAACTATTTATAAAAAATGCAACTTTTAATTAATTGTATAGAAGTATACAATTTATAGTCATTTTTACTCAAATATGCTAGAGTATCAAATAAAAATAAGAATGCAGCCATAGAATTTACAAATTACTAAGCTTCAATATTTCAAGTCAAAATAATTCTAGATGAATTGTAGATGAATATGCATTTGCTTAAAAATCCAGTCCTTGATAATAATAATGAAATAAACTATTAATTATACCATCTTTAACATTTAATAAATTGTGCTACAAGTGTAAGTTTTACCAGGCATCATCGGCAGAGTAGTCATAAATAGTTTAAGTATTCAAATTTATATTTGACATTTTTTGCAAAAAATATTCAAAAGGTGAGATTTTTTTAATCACCAACCAACTACATGATAATATTTATTTTTATGTGATATCATGATTCAACTAGTAAACTATAGTAATTAGCCACACCACCATGCCAAGGTTATAATAAGATGTAGTATAATTTATAATTAACATTTTTTTTTTTTTTTAATCGAACATTAACAATTAGTTTAGTACCTATGTTTAAGCACAGCACTAATATCAATTAGATTAATTTACAATTTTAACATGATAATTATTAAATAATCGTATTTATCTAAACAACAATATCAACACATAAGTCAAATAGTACCCTAACTACTCCAATGCACCCTTAAGGTTGTGCTAGTGTTCCATTTTGCTATATATTTATCTCATTTCTTATCTCTACATGTTATTATAAACATTATGTTTCTATTTGTTTTCCTCTCACATTACTATTAATGTACCTATTATTGTTCCTGGGTTCAATCTGCTTTGTATATAAAATAAATAAATGCTGATGACTACAGTTTTGTAAAAAGGAAGAACATGAATTTATATAATTTCAAAGGTTATAATTTATTTAATAATTAATATGTATGTAATATAACATGTGTCCACAGAAACAGAGTACACTTTATCACTCATTAGCATGTAAATAATTTTCAATTTTGTTTGTGGGACATTTAACTAGACTAATGGATCTTAAATTTCTATGACTCACAGCTTTTTTAACTCATGTATTTTGTGCATACACAACACAATTTCATTTTTGTTGAATTGCAACCACTATTTTGAATATCATTTTTGGATTAAAGTAATAAAGTAATTACTTTTTATATATCAAATAATTTATATTCCTAATTTCTGTAAATGAAATTGTAAACCATACATTGTTAAAAAAAATAATTAAGAATTTTAGAATTTTGTTATCTAAAAATACATTAAAAACATGTGTTTTGTAATAAATTGTGTAATTTCATAATTTATGACAGTGGTTCTCAACGTTTTTTCATTCACATACTCCTTTAACAATCACCATTATTTCATGTGCCCCAAATATCAATTTTGAGTATAAATAATGGAAAATAATAATCATGTTTAATTAAAATTTGGCTTATCTGTAATACA
>PVMI01084413.1:6062-18917 GCA_008528875.1 Aulacorthum solani
TTTGATGATTTAGAAAATAACAGTTTCGAGTAAACAACCTATTGTTGTAGATAATTTGTTTTTGGTATATAACCTTGTATATTTACATCAAAGTGTATTTATTTTCCAAGAATTTGCTAGATATTTGTATATATTTTATTCGTCCTTTTCAACAGGAAACACAGCCGTAGTAGTAAAGGATAAGGAGTTATGAAGTAGTAGCCGCCGCCAGTAGAATTGTTTTAAATAAATACAATTTAAGTACAATATAGGTGGTTCATGGTATTTCGTGCGATTTGGAAGTTCAGTTAAAAGTTTATCTTAACTTATAATAATTTACTTTTACTTTCTAGCAATCAGAGTCTTAAACTATGACAAGAATACCGTTATGACATTATGTATGTGTATATTATTGGATTTAATTGGATGTTCTTTATTCATACATTATAAATACATTTATAAACAATATGAATGACACTTTATTTTTGTTTGATAGCGGTTCGTTACCAGTCACTGGATAATATTATTTGAGCTACTTCGTATTCTCGGTTTTCTTCGTTTCGTCAACTACAGATACAGTACTGAGATCAATGTAACTATCGATTAACATTTTCACCAGATAATTTTTTATACAATATTATATTATATGACTTATTATCAATTTACGTTTTTCACATTTCAAACTATTTTTTGTGACATTCAATCGGTCGGCAGTGAAAATAGCAAACCTGGTTATAATTGTCATTCACTACTAGAAAATGTTTCCCGGTAGGTTATAAAAAATGTCCAATATTACTCGAATGTTAAATCTCTTTCACTTACTAGAGAGATAAAGAATCACAGAGTCGTCTAGTACCCCATACTTACAAGATATCCTGATACTTTAACGATGTACTATAATATAAACTATTATATTAAACACCGGCATTCACCATTCACGCATAATGATTGAGTGTTTTTACTGAAATTAAATTGGATACATTTATACGAGATAATATGTCTATCCCTACCGTTAATAGTTTTTCATCGTATATTTATACCCAACACCTCCCGGAAATGATTCAATGTTCAGTTTGGAGCTGTGCTTTTCCGAATCTTGTTGGATCTCATTAAAATTTGTTATGCATATAATAATAGTAAAGTAATATCATTCCACACTTTTCGAAAACACGCACTTGTCTCTCTAGAGTCGTCCAGTGAAAATGATTTAAAATCAAATCTCATCGCGTTGTCGGAGTTAGTTGCGGCGTAGGAAGTAAAGGATATTTATTTTTCGAGACCGCACGCAAAGTATTAAATCGACGACACCTCCACCACGAAACAGACGAATCCCCCTTGTGCGTAATACGATCGTTGCAGGTTTACGCTTTCAGCGAACACTCGGTTGCACGTCACGCTAAGGAACTAATTACGTTTTACGCATAAATAATAACGTTAAAGTGTTTAATAATATGCACGTGCGTCTGATGCCCAATAAACGCCGGGACGCAGACAACGAGACGCTGTACAGTGTGCGTTTCGATAGCGTTTTATCGGGAGAACCCTCCCCCGACCAGCGACAGCTCAGACCACGACCACTTCGCTGTAACGATGATACCTAAGTCATCGTGACGCTATACCCTCGTGCAGGTGTAACAGTGATAATATTATTATGACTCGCGGACTGCCGTATTTATGATGATAAATAATAATGACATAAGAACATTTCCGACGAACGTTTTTTCAACGTATAAAATATGTATTCGAGAATCGCCACTTAAACTTTGCGGAAAACGTGTTGAAATATTGAACGGACCGAGAACCGAGTTGATTTTTTTTTAAAGTAAAACCCGGACCGCTCTGCAATAACTCGGGATATAACTACTTTTTTGTTTTATTTTTTTTTCATTTTCTGAACGCGTATTCGTCAGAAGAAAAGGGCGGTCGACACGGAAGATTTCAGGGGGGGGGAATCAATACACGTAGATAATGTGATGGTGGGGGAAAGAGGGGTGAGTTCCATCACAATACTGCGGTAATAAAGTTACATTGGACGCGTGGTCGCGGCGGCGACAACTATACAACAAGTGAAAAATACCACAGCCTCTCGCAGGAACGGTAGGTAACGAAATATACATATTATATTATATTATATAAAAATATTGTACATAAAGACGAAAAATGGATTACGTGTTTGGTCGCTCTTTATTTGGCTAGTAGTTTTCTCGTCCGCTCAAAGTCCCTCATCCATAGCCACCGCCGTCTCGAAAGTTTGACGAAAACTTTGCTCGGCCGCGGACACCGGCGATTACGAGCGCGAGAGTGAATTGCTCGGATCGACGGCGAGGAAAAGAAATAATAGAGAATAAAAAAAAATAATAATAACATACAACCCCGGGGAAATCTGACGACAAAGCCGGCGGCATCGGTTCCGCGTGGGAATTTCACGAAATTCATAAACACACGAGATTTGACATTTGGCGTACGCACGTGCAGTGTATATGTGCCGCAGACTTGACGACGCGTGTGCACACGTACGTATTACACTGCCGCCGACGCCGCCGCCGCCGCCACACCGTCTCTCGAGAGTTTGCATACCCACCTCGTTTCGGGTTTTCTGTTTACAAATCGGTTTCATTCGTTTCTCAGGTACGACCACTGATCACAATATGCATATTATATTATATATACCACAAACAAAACTAAACCTGCAAATATTATATTGAATATAGAAATCTCGACGGGTGCGGTCCCGGCCGCGGGTAGCTATCAGCCCTGCAGAGACGTATTTTTAACCACTCGTCGTCAATAACTCTCAAATGTATAATAACTCTTGACTTCTTTATAGGTGCCCACTGTCTCGCACGGCAGATAATATATAACGCAATAATATAACAACAGAGCTAATATGTGAGGTGACGAGTGTCCTGAAGAAGTTTCTGCGGCAGCCCATGAACCCGCGTTTTGTAGTCGGACGTATATTATCTTCCACTCTTATGCCGGTCGTACGATTGTTGTTTCGGCGTCTGACAGAAATCAGAATGTGTCCATGGTGGAATACTATCCAAGTAATAATAATATACAGGTTGTGTTTTCTCAAAATAATTTAAGCGTCGAACACCACTCAACGACTCGAACCTTCTATTATGGTCGGTGGAACTGATTTGTCTATATTAGTACTAGGATTTCACTAGGTACCTATTATGTCATTACATGTTTTATACTTTATACGTCTGACCGTCATTCCACAATGGTTGATTATTACGATTTATTTTCCCGAGTTTAACGACCAAAACGACCTATGTACTCATCATATATTTATGTATTCCTATATTCGTTTATTATATGATAATATGTTGCTCAATAAGCACGCGTTGACGTGATATTGTTGTTGTTACATTACACGCGTCAGTCAATTTCGTAGAAGTTTTAATATGCTCATATTATAAAGCATATTGTCGAATTAATGATACAGCGCCTCGAATAACGACAACGAATATGTTTTGCGGCATATTTAACAAACAACACTATGAATAATGAAAACTTTAAAAGTTCGCCAAACAGATGAAAGTGATCTAATTTTTCTGCAGGGTTTTTATTGCCGAAAACAAAGTGTAATTTGACAAACTATCGGATTAAGTTTTAAGTTTTTAAATCCGCTAAAATGCTAAGAGGCTGAATTCTCGATAGTATACCAGACGGGGTGGTGTGTGGGGGGATGGGCGAGTGACGATAGGATTATAAGTACGCGTCTCGTTGTTAAGTTCGTTTCGGCGTGCAAGTTATTATTATATCGTCATCGTTTGGATCCCCCAAAAAATATAAAAATCGTCTAAACCATTATGTTTTAACTAGATTTTTTACCCGGCTTTTTCAATTGGATGGTGGCGGTTGTGGGGTAGTGGTAGTGAGTGTATCGTCGTAATAATTAATTGGATCGTATATATAAATAAAATGAAATACGAGTTCAAAATTAAAAAAGTTATATAGTTATGTGACGTCGACGTAAATTACGTTCGTTCGCGCCCACACACTCAAGAATAACTTGTATTTTCGTACCCATATTAACGTAATATTGTAGGTTAGGCAAGTCGTCAGTGCTCGTTTAATATATTATTATGTTTTGACTTTGTTAATACTGGTATAATTTAAAATAAATAAAAAAAAAACGAAATCATAATATTGACGTCTACGCCAGACGTTTTTATTAAATAATATGTAATAATTAAATATGTATTTTTTTTCGAACGTAAATTTTACTATGGCTGCGTCGGTAAGCCTCGTATTATTTATATGCAAATCGTATCGGCCAGGCTTGTGTATTTTCCACTCGACAGTTTGCGTTTCCGCAAACTTTAGGCCATTCGCGACAGGGGTTGTTCCGTTTTTGGTCCCGCGGAAAAGCGGAAAACTGCCCGGGAAGACGAGGACGACGTGATATTGGTTTATGGCGATGCGCGTGCGTGCGCGAGTATTACTTTAAGTTTTTGTTTTAGCGTAAAATATTGAACTCGCGGTGTACCGATATAAATTTACTAAAGATGTTTGGTTTCTGTTCAGACAGTGATTTATATCCGTAAAGACTGAACGCGGGGCCGAATGCGCGTGAATTGAAAGTATGTATAAGTTGTACGACTACCATAGCTATCGGTTCGGTACGAAAAAGTTGTGAGTGTAATTATTTGTAAATACATTGACAAAAATTAAATATATATATTTATTATATACAGAAATGTTCTCCTCGAAAAACTACACAAATGTAAAATACATAAATTGACTGCAGTACCTATTTAAATGTCCCGTCAAAAATATATACCTTAATATATTATTATCTATATTTATGTTTTACGATTTATAGGTATGCGTCATAGTTAGAGTGTAAATTTGATAAAAAACATAAATATGAAAAAAAAATAGGATTTTGACTGAAAACGTTGTCCGTTTGATACATTAGACTTGCTCCAAATTAACGTCGTTAAAATGTTGTTGGTTCTCAAACCTCTACGAATATCTTCGTTCGTCTTTCTTAAGTCTGAGGATAGAATAGTTAACAACGAAAATTGGTTAGCCGTCGGTTTGGACGTACAACGAATGTAAAGTGGAAAGTTTGACTTTTTGTGACGGATCACTAAAAAGCACAGACATTGAAAAATCGATTCGCTAAGGTTGGTATGTGCTGAGTTGTTATATTGAAGCCAATGACCGATGTATTTCACAAGTGCAAACATAATATCATACTTTATGTATTTGTGTGGGATTTGTAATATAATTAAATAGTATTGCTTTTAAAATAGCATATTAAGCTATAAAGCTTGTAAAACGAAATTTGATTTCTCTTCACAATTTTATTTCTATAAAATCTATAAAATATTGTATTCATTTCCAATTGATTTACATAGCGTAACGTTGAAAGGTAGGAAATTTAACGTAGACTGATATTTCAAAAATGTCAAATTGTCATAATTTTCCAAGGAACTGATAAAATGAACTTGTTTATTTTTTAATTAAATTGTATATAATATATTCATTTTTTTTGGCCGAGTATAAATTATCTAGAGAATAACAGTATAGGTACAATCATATAATATGTTTTTATTATTATTGTTTTGCGAATACTTGTACTTTGCGATTTATTTTGTCTATGAAAACTTTGAAAGTATTCCTCTAGTTTGCAATGGACATATGGACCTGTGCAAAAAATGTGCCACCTATCAAACATTGTATGATTGGATACATTTTCTTTTGTAGTTAGTATATATAATAATAGTTTAAAATTAGTAATTTTTTAAAAATCTTTAGTATTTTCGGATCAGCATATAGAGCTTAATCTAATATTTTGAGTAAAGTTTATAATTTTATCAATTTTTAGTGATACTGATACCATTTATTTTAAGAAAAAATAAAAATAAAACGTTCACTTGTGCACATGCATTTGTTTGAATCTAGTTTAATAAAATGTATAAGCCAAATTTCACAACAGTTATCTATAAGTATAATACTCCATGCGTGCTTTCAATGTGACTTTTCCCTTTTTTATTCCAACTGTGATCACACGGTGACTTGGGTAGGTAATTTAACAATTCTATTATAATTGAGTGTCTTTTTTCTTGTAGATAGCTGATAAAGTGTGTAGGTAAACAAAGTCAAAATTGTTTTATAGACTTAAAGTTTAGAATTTATTTTTATTTTGTTAAGTAGTTGTTTTAATCGGATCAAATAATACATAAGTAATAAAGTGTTCCTTATATTTTGTAAAGTATAAATGAATAAATAATATTTTAATGTTATACTAAAAATATCGATCAATTTTTGTTTCAGAAATTGGCATTTCTCTAACGTTTTCCTCGAAAGTGATACGGGCGAGGCAATAGTTTTCTCGAAACCAATTTAATCCATTTGGATCATATTAATATAATGTACATCATACATGTCCATTACACTCTTTTATCGTAATTAAGTTTGGATTCGTTTGAAAGACCTGATCAGTTTCTATTTTATTTTATTTTTATAAAGTTACACCGTTGTTTAATAGACTCTTTCATGAGAGTTCTCTTGCACACTTTATGTTTTATCTTCTCCTTATTTTTTTTATTTTTATCAAAACTAGCTTTTAACAGAGTTATACTTGCTTGTTTTCGAGTGTTTCACTCATTAAAAAAAAAAAAAAAATAGAAAACATGAAAATCAAAATCGAAACATTTTAAATTATAAAATATTTTTATAAATGGTTAACATGAATATACGAGGTAAAGGTTACCCCGTATAAAGGTACAAACTGTTAATGAAAGCATTTTAAAAATCTAAATTGAAACTGTTTAATTTTCCAAAAATTAATAATTGTAATTAAATTTAAAAGTGAAATATTGTTTTTATATCTTTCAAGATTTGTATTTCAACTGTTCAAATATTTATTTTGTTTTATATTTTATTCTTTTGTGCATGTTCATGAAATCAAAATTGGCGAATATAAGGCGAAACTAACATGGCAACTGCGCAAAAAAACTGATATTGTGTCCTTATTCTATTAAAGCAGTTTTATTAATTTAAATTGTAATGTAATTGTGCTATAGACCTATAGTATAACAAAGACCACATCGTTTTTTCGTTGTTGTTGTTTATTTTAACAACAGTGTGTACGCTAATAGTTTTAGTAATTTTTTTTCTTCAAAAATTGTATTTATTAAAAATCAATATTAGCTATTGAACTTTTTTTTGCCCTATTGTTTTTTAAAAATATTTTCTGGTTATTTATTCATCAATATTAAATGTCTATATAGAAAATACATTTTGCCGTTTGATAGAAAAAATTGAAACACGGGAATTCGTGAAAAAGTGATCTTATTTAATACAATAATTTAATTTAGGGACTAGCGAGCGTATAATAACGATACAATAATACAATAATATTACCTATACGTTATTATGCGTGTTATAACAAACAGCTATTATAGGTCAACACATAAATATTATTAACTATTTATTAAAACTTAAGCGTTCACAATTTTTAATTCTACTGCGATTTCATTTTTGCTATTTAATTGTTATTTTAAATGTACAAAGTACTTTGTATTATTAATTATAAATAAAAAATTATAATTGAACGATTTATGTGATTTCGTTCGACAAACAAACGAATGGCAGCGAGTTTAATATTATGTATTATTAAAACTAGCAGTGCGATTATTCACTTAAAAATAACCGGCGTATGGGTTTAATCCCGTGAAACGAATATCGTCGAATGTGCTGCGTGTTGTTTAATTTGTTTTTTGGTTACAGTCCATGTCATGAATAAATAACAGCCATGCGTAGATACAGCGAAGTTATGCTCAATAATTGTATTATAATTGTTGAAAAAAAAAAATAAAAATAAAAATAATTATGTGGAACAATCAAATTACGATACATTAAACGAAAAAATTAGTGTGAAACAATTCTATTATACTTGTAGACATGATTTTCGTATAATTAGTAGGACGAGTATTTGTGTGTGGGTGGTGGAACTATAATGATCGAAAATGTCGATATTTCAATGTATTAGCTATATATATATATATCTGATGAGTATAATAACTGAATATAGTTTCCTGTAAATTTTGAAACTGTCTGCGAATCTCGTATTATATCCTCCGGGGAAACCGAGAAAGGGTTGTTGTTGGACAACTTGTATCGCTCATTTTGGAAACAGATATTGTCGTCACATAAACATGGCTTAGTTTCAGATAAGTAAGTAATTATCAATACTGTTACATCCCATCACCACCGCCTCCGTATGGAACTTTTGTTTGCAAAGCTCTTCGGATAATGCGACGAAGATTACGGTGCAATTTGTCTAAGTCAAAGATGTTATGTGTTGCATAAATGGTTTTCATAAGCATTTAAGGTAGCCTTCTAAAATTAATTAAATCTTTCACTCCGCCTCTCGTTTAGCCCACACATCATCTCCGATGTGGTCGTGCACGTGAGGCTTTAAGACGAAAATTCAACTTTCTTACTATACTCATATATAGGATAATAGGCGATTAGAGTGCTGTCAAGAACACCATATAAGAAAGTTTATTGTATTCACTTTAAATCCGTGTTACATATATATAATATATGCCTATCATGTGCAGTCGATTTAAATAGTTTCCAAACTGAAACGTATAGCATTATCACATGTATACATTATACAGTCAATTGACGCGATATTATAAACACAACATGTCTGGAGATGGTTAAATTTAACTAGATCTTTATACAAGTGCTGAAAATAACATTCAAAGTAGACGCCACTCACTTAAATCCAAAACTTGGATTACATCTTAGTATACATAAAACTAATAAGATATTTAGTCAAGCATGTCCCAAGAACGATAACACTGATTTCCTACCTAGGAATAATAAGGTAGTGTGATTTTTTAACCACAGTTAAAATAATAATTTCTATTTGAAGATTTTTCAAAATCACATTATATCACTGATATTGTTGTTTTTACTCATACTAGAAATATTTATTTTGTTCTTAAGTGTATAACCCAAGGGCGGTATTTAAAGTAAAGTCTAAGCGAACTGTATTATTCCGAAAATTACGTGATCTCCAAAAAAAGTTTTTTTCTAATTAGCGCCAAAAAAAAAAAATATAAAATCCTTAATTTTAAAACATATTTATTTTTGGTGGTAGGACTGTACAAAAAAAAATTGTTTTTGACAGTACTTTATCTTATTGCAATGGTTATTATAGGTAGTTAAAAATTTAAGAAATAAACTCTTTGTATTAAAACCGGCTGAAATCAGATGAGGTTGTTACGGAATATACACAACTCACACACCAAAAACTTACTAAAAAATCCAAGAAAACTAGTAACTTAAAAAACTCGGCACGACACCCCCCTTCCGGTTAGAGACTGTTTCAAGGTCAGCAAATTTGAGTGATAAATTCAAATTTAAACGTAACTCTATAGACTTTCACATATAACGAACAGTTGTAACGACTTTGGTCTATTATTACAGAATTTTGATTGTTATTATGCCTGTCATTCACTATCGATGATCAAAAATATAAGAGCTACAGTAGTTTTTGTATTCAAAAAAAGCAGATCGATTTTGTTCAAGATATTGACCCGGGAACTATTTTGTAATACAGGAAATACTTTTATGTTACTTATAATATTGACTGTATGTTGGAAATTATATAAATAATATTCATGGAAGAAAAATATTGCAGAAAGTAGAAACAAAATATCATATTTCTGTTTAATATACTATAGATTTATTATAAATAATAATATCGTTTTTAATTTTTGTGACTTATTTTTTATTCTATAAACTGATATGAAACATTTAGAGGATTATACTAAATGCATGAACTAAAGTTTGCTAAGAAATTTAAGCTTAGTACTTACATCCTTGTTTAAACTGATAGGTTTAAAGCTTAAAGTTGATACTATCCTGCACGTAGGCTGGAAAAGTAGGTGCATCAAATATGTCAATTTGATATTAGAAAGACTGAGTGATAAGCACGATTCTGTACAATTTTGTATGTCATGTGGAATGAAAAAGTAATAAATTTATTGTATTCTAATTAAAAGTTTTGTACAGACAAAACGTAAAACTAATAGTCGGCTCGCTGGTTAGTGGTTTCTATTAAAATGTTCAATGTTTATAAAACACCAATATTTTTCTCGTTTACATAATAGTATTACTTCATAACTATGTATTGGCGATAGAAATTTTATCAATTTTCAGGCCGGTGCACCGGTGCACGTGGTGGGAAGTTTTCTGTAATGGGGCTCGTGGAAAAATAACACATATATATATATGGCACATAGTGGCACCCCGTTACAGTTTATCACTTTATATCGTCAATAGTTGAATAATTTTAACTATTTCTTTTTAATGATTTGAACTTTTATGTTATTTAGGAATCATAAAATGGGAACGGAAAGGGAAGTAATATATGAGTGGTTTCTTGTGGGATAGGCTGTGACCAGAAACGAGATTGATGAGAGGAGGTCGAGAGCATCAATTTAGGAGCAAAGGAGGGAAGAAATAAAATGAGACATATCGGCATCAACATAGTTAAAATGATGTGATGTCTTTAATCAATAATAAGTTAAGTGTAACAATTTTAATTAGTAAATTAAATATAAATACATTTAGTACACAAATCAATTGTTGTGTTATTGTTGCAGAATTAATATAGGTATATTGGCATTATATAAATTCCATCGTATTGTTTTTTGGACGCCAATTGTTTTATTTCACATGGCATAGTTACCTATCATGCTTGAATTTATAAAACGATGTTGTTGTTAATTATTTTGAATAATATAATATAAACAATAATTATAAACGGTATTTACCTAAATGNNATTTGTAGAGATCTGGATTAAAAAAGGGAAAATAAGTTAATTTTTTGACAAGAAAAGTTAAAAACATAACTGCGCATATAATATGTGGATAGGGGGAAAATAAATTTCAAAGTAAACGAGAGTGGATTTTTTTTTACACTAACATCTCGATTTCATATCTCGAGTTCTATCGTACGTGATGCACATCAACAGATGATTATTGAGAAGATAAAACGTCGTGTTAAAGCATTTCGTTTAGTTGTCGGATCTCCGCCGTGGCTGCAATAATCGATACGGTACAAGTTTTGAGAAATATCGGGGAACCTTTACTGTAAGATAGCAAACTTAATTCCACGTCTCGAAAAGGCTACTTCATTATCGTGAATCTTCGCAATAATATAATATCTGACCCCGTTGGTGAACACTACTAGGTGTGCAGCACCCTCACACACGCGTGCATTCAAAGTACAAAGTTCTAAGGTGTTGACAGGATAATCTGCGGGGTCGGGGAAGAACAAAGATTTACACTATATATTAAATTATAATAATATATATAAGGAACCGATAATTTTCCTGGCCCAGTGTCAGATATAGCAATATAGTTCGAGCGCGTTAGTATGAGAACAGGGGTGAGAAACGGCCGTGCTAGGGCTTCTCGATTTTGAGACGTGGCTATGGGGCAGAAAGAGGGTACGACCCCAAGAGATAACGAACCTCAGTGCTACAACACCACCGTAATTATGCGTCTAAAAACGACGATCGTCGCGTACAGGGAAATGCCTTTTCGCTAGCGACTTTGCTGAAACGGCTAGAGTAGCGGACAGGAGACGGGTCAGAGAGCTCGCGTACTCGTTACGCGGCCCGCGAAAGGGGTCTGTCGACCATTTTTCACGCGGTCACCTACAGCAGTGTGTTCGTGTGTGCGTGTTTATTTTTGGGCGGTGGGTTGGGATGGGGTGAGAGCGTGATGCTGAGGGCTCGTTTGCCGACACAATGATGAATGGATGCTGCTGTCGACAACCACAACGACAACGACAACGATGGCGGCGGCAGTGCCGTTAACGTTTTGTGCATCTAATTGACAAGTTTACCCGGACGAACGAAGGAGAAAAAAAAATTGACTATTCCACCGCCGAAATTTCGTTCGTACAGCGTCGTAATCCCTCTTGGCATGCCGACCGGGAATACGAGGTGTGACCACGTAGTACCTACGATCCTCCCCAGCAGTACGTCATCATATCCTGCAGGACACTATACCTACATAATGATAATAATACCCAATAATAATATTATACTCTGTTTCGAAAATATCACTATATAGCGACTTTCTTATCCGTGTACCAATATTATTTATGGTACCGCCGCGGCTATTCGTTATACTTATACCTATGATATCATGGTCGTGTCTCCTTGTTACAGACGTCATGGATGGCGTGTATATAATAACGTTGTAATGTTATTACGGTCTAGTGGATTTCGCAAACGAACGAAACGTATACGAGTACGACGTAAATACGGTGAAATCACTGCGGTGACCGTCGTTTGTCGACAATAATAATAATATGCCCCACACCGGTCATACGTATAGTATTCAATGAATATAATGTAAACCGTTGACACTAAGTATTGAATGCTACCAGATTTTATAAGGTTCTTTTGAATCTACTCGATCTAGTTCATCCAAATCGAAAAAAAGTCCATTTGATTTTTGAACATCTAACTAAATTAATAAGAATTTAATTTGATCAAGCGAACTAATTATAATATAATATTATGTTCTTATTTTTCGAGTATTAGGTTTTATTATTTTCCATCCTTTTTAGTCTTACAATTTTTTTTTCTTAAGTAAAGTACTCATTTTCTCAAAACAATTGACGTTTTAAGTGATTTTTTTTACCTTATTTGAAGTCATTACTATTTAATACAATTTAATAACTTTGAAAAAATAATTATATTTTTATCATGTCCGTCAAGTTGGCACCGGCACCTTTTGCTACGACCTCAAAACTAACTTCAAAAATTTGCTAGGAATTCGCTAGATTTTGCCAGGCCATTAATTGATTTTGCT
>PVMI01084414.1:0-14441 GCA_008528875.1 Aulacorthum solani
TATGATTATTAAATATTAATTTATAGTCCGTATTATTATTTTATTTAGCTTAAGATAATATTTTTCAAATTACATTAAAATCTAAAGCTTAGTAAAATAACGTTTTAAAAGTTCACACTTTCTCATAGGTATTTCTTTTATATTTCCTGTTTACTATTTATGAGACACAATGAAAACTTTGGAATTTTAAATAAAAATAACACATTTATAAATCAGATTTAAATTAATAACATTAATATTTGTAGATTCTGGTAATATGGTATGTATAAATATTTCAAAAATAGTTAATGCTGTTTTTTATTCACCAATTATTTATAGAACATTTAATTTGATTAAAGTTATTGTTTTATTTATTTACGTTTAATTTAAGACCATAATATTCATAAATATATTATGTACAAAATACAAGACTTTATAATTTAAATTAAAAGTTTTAATTTAAGGCAAATTGAAAATGTTACTGTTGGGCCAGCTTGACATTTTCAAGCACATTTCAACGCCCATGAAACTCTGGACCCAGCTATGTTTAAAAAAAAAGCGAGAAAAAGAGAGAGAGAAGGGTGTAAATATTGTCATTGGACAGAAACATTTTCCTGAATCCGGACGTCCGGGGTGGATTTTTTATTTTTCATAATTTCTTTATTATTTTTTTTTTATTCTATTCTTCAGACTATTTTTTCGAACTCCTGTAGCTTCTCATATAATTCGACTTTATGAATGCCGTGTGTTAATATTTAAATTAAATTCTAAAACGGAATTTTCAGGGAATTCCGGGATCATCCAATTACATTAGTTTGTACGTTGTTACCGGACTGCAGACAAAAGCTCAGTGGTTTTTCCCTTCATTTCTCTGAAACACCGTCATCAATCTTGTTCATCCCCGTTGTCGCGGACTTATGTGCACACAAAAACCACTCCGGGAGCCGTTTTCCGGATGTCCCGACAGAATTTAAGAAATGGGATTATAATGTCATTATTTTCACGCCTTGACGGGCAACAATATTAAAACAAGTGTATGGAATTCTATAAACGTTTCTTTTCCATTTTTTCTCTTTAGCCCCGACTCGCGACTTCATGCGTGGGTATATTCTCCCAATGTCGTGGATTTAATTATACAGCACTGAACTTAATCAGGTTTTCTAACGTTGAGAATGATATGAATAACTGTCGTGTATCAAGTTACTTTATCGGAGTAAAACGGAAAAAAAATATTAATGCATATAATATATGACATATTCTGTCTTAGTTTTTTTTTAACTTGCGAAGTCATTCTGCTATGTAGTAGGTGTCAAATGTTTCTCGTCCCTAGTAATGGATTTGTTAATTTTGTATTCAACGATAAAACATTGTATACAAAAATTTTATTAAATTATAATATATCAACGTTTCGTAAAAAAAGGTGAATAGGGAGATGTAAGCAGCTTAAAATAAATCTAAATATTTTGAAAATGCCATTGTGTAAAGTAAATATTAGGTGTTAATAATATTTAGTGGTGAATAGTTTGAAGTTTTGCGAAAAGTATTTTTGGAAATAAAACAAAATAACTAATATAGTTATTTTTTGTATGAATATCCGTAAAAACGTTAACTTGAAATATAAATATAAAAATTGTGCATTACCAAAGTATACTATATATATATTTTTTTATAATCGTAGGTTTTATAATAAGAACTTTTAAGAAAGTGAAATGTGTTGTACCACATTTTCAAGATTTAGTTATTAACATGAAAAATCATGAAAATGTTTTCGATTTAAGACTTACAAGTTATGAAATAAGTATTATTTATAAATGTATAAATAAAAAAACGTTCAATATATATTTTTTTTAAATACACCTACACATGATTGTAAAACAAATATCTTCATATTTCCTCTCTGAATCTAAAAATATAATATATATTGGACAAATACCTGGCTTAGGCCACTCATTTTTAGTATGATATTTAAAATATTTTTTAATTTATTATTATTACACATTTTAAATCAATGATATAATAATCATAACACAATAAATAGGTAATAGGTATGCTAGAAATATATTCTGTTGTAACAGCGTGAACTATTTATTTTAATAAATCTATTTCAAAAGTTGTTTTTACTATAGTTGAAACAATTTTTTTCCAAAACAATTTTTGAATTTTTATTAAGTTTCTTTTGTACACCAATTGGATAATATAATTGAAAAACTAAAAGTTTCTAAATTTAGGATATTGCTATATAGTATATAATATGTATTTTAAGGTGAATTTTTCAACATTTTTTTTATTTCTTTTCTTGCGAAGTATTTTTTCTTTGTATAGGTACACATGATGGAAAATATGTTACTTTTTGATATGGATTTATTGTTTGGGATTTCGATTTATTTTTTATGAATTCCAACTGACATATGAATTGTCTTTTAGTGTAGGTATATATAATCTATATAAATATATATATATGTGTACATTTCTTTTAAACTTGTTAGTCCATACACAGTATATGAATTGAATAAGGAAATTTAATATAGAGTTTCGATAAAGAAAAAAAATAAACCAAATGTTACCACGTTCGAAGTTTATTCAAAAAGAATCTACTTGGTCACTCCTCATATTAAAATTATATAAAATAGATGAGTTAGCAATAACTTTAAAAGCCTGTGTGTAGGTTTCTATGGTAAATTATAATCACTTATCATACTTACTTTACAAACCAATAAAAAAAAAATGTATTAAAACAATACAAGTGTAAGTACAATAAGTAGGTACATGTAAATTATAACGAATAATGTTTATATTACCTGTGGATCCAGTTTTAGGCGAGAATGGTACTTTTCGTCAACGTAAATTGATCTTTTGTGTACGTGTTGATGTTCAAACAAATAAAATTCATTAAGGCTTCCAATCTATAACAAAATAGTTTATTTTTTTAACAATGTGTTTTATAGAGTTCATAAATAATATGTAGCACTCTTTATTTAGAGGACGTTTTAACAGCGTGTTTAGTCTTGTTTTACTAACCAACAGCAAACAAACTACTAGATAAAAATAATATACTGGTTCCCACGTTGATTTTGATGTATATTTTAATTTTGCATCTAGATTATATGAGTATTTTAATGTTTACTTAAAATCCATTGTATTCTAAAATGTGCATAGTTTTATATAAAATGCAAGTTTCAAAAAAATACGTACAAGAATATTGTATTTAGCCAGTGCATGAATTGGAAAAAAAACATAAGGGAATGGAATAGCTTAAAAAAAAGTACATACTTGAAGTTGTAAATGTCTTATTTATTGTGATAAATATAAAAGAAGGGGTACACTAAATAAATAATTCCAAACAGTAAAGACCCTAGGGTAGCCACCCAAATTTAAATATTACTTTAAACTATATAATAATTGATCAATTCACCCTATTATTAAAAATAATGGAGTTAAAAGGATTGTTCTGAACATAAAATGTACTATTTTAAGAAAATCGTAGACAACACTTGTGGGTAAAACGACTTTTAAGTCTGAACGTAAATATACTTTTAAAATTTAAATTTAAATCATTATTATAATAAATAGAAGAACTCGGGAACATAATATTATATACGATGAATAGATGATCTTCAACAAAGTAATTATGAACATGACGTTTCAATTTCTATATTTCTTAGGATATTTCAATTTTAATTACTTAGTAGGTTATACAAAGTCGGTATCTGTTAGCTTAAATTTTTTCAATCCATAGGTATATGTATATACAATAACCAACCAAAATCTAACTATATTAGTTTAAACATATTTAATATATTCGTATAAAAATCGCGCTTAAGAAAACAATAATTATACACTAAGCATGTTAAAATAAGTCTTATTGGTTGAACTTATTATAGTGTTATATTAATAACTAACTGATCCTACATGGAGCTGCTAGTGACAAATTAAATTCTCATTGAATGACCCTTTATATAGTTCCATTAAATGTTAAATTTACAGGATTTTCAGCACAGTTATTAAGGTTTCTTGACGAAATATAAAATATAGTTCTAAAATATTATACAATTATAATAACTGTTTAATTGTATGTAACCAATAATAGCCACTATGATATACCTTCACAACAACAAAATATTAATTTTTGTGGGCCAACAAACTCTTGTGGAGCTTCACTTTAAAATTCAAAATTAAAATAATTGTCATTGAGGTGCACATCATCAGCTATATAGGATAACCAATGTATCAAATTTCAGAACCATGAGAATGATATACTTGGATGGTAGATCGGTTACACACACACACACGCGGGCGCGAGAGTGTAAATATTGACTTTTATTAATATATAATATGGATATAATAATGCATTATATAATTTAACCAATAATCGATAATACTGAATTGCATTTAAAAACATAACTGTGACACATTTTACTGGAGCATTCATAATTTTTTTTTAATGTCTTCTATATGAGTACTATATTGGTACTACAGGTTTAAGTACATTATTAGGATACTGGAGGTTTGAACGGATAAAGGTTTTAAGTAATATTCTTAAAAAACTTCATGTCTTTATCAATGTAACGTAATAACAAGCCAATTAAATTGGATTTATTAATTGTGTATCGGTGTAAAGAATTTTTTTTTGGGGGGGAGGTTTCTATATTATGAAAAGTACTAAGAATATTTGACTTCTTCCACTCCTCTTCCTACCATGCTGCTCGATAAGTACCTATTCTTCAAAATCAAACAATGGATATTTTTAAATAATTAACTTTTACCCTTAGATTATAAAATGAATTATTTTAATATTTCCCTTCCGTTACAATTCTCATTACACAAAGTGCTTAATAAATAAAGTATTAATATTAAACATTTAACGAGTAAATATTTAAACTGTATTTTAAAATGTATACAATTATTAAAATATAATAGACATATAAGCTTCAATTCTCCAATATTAATCCTGAATATCGTCGATCATTGTCAAAAACCAAATCAGTGACGAACAAACTTTTTGCAATTTAGATTTCCACAATATACTTTTAGAATCAGAAACAAAATATATGACCTAAGTGTAAACTTTTTTCATTTTCAGGTTTGGAACCGTAACGCATACATTACATATTTACATAAGGCTATTACAAAAGCTTATCATGAAATTCTCATATCCCATTGATTATGTCAATATATTTTGAGAAATTAATAGGTACCAAAAACCTAATTGGTTTTAGAAGCTGAATGTTTATCTCACTTATATCACCTTAGAGTGAATATATTGTTACATTAGTTATAATATATTTTTTACTATATAACTATATAAGCAATAATCAAAAACAAATAAATATCGCAAAGTATTTTGAGTCTTGATTAATATAGAATTAGTTTGTAGCATTTTTTTCTAAAACTAATGTATAACTACTTACAGTGGGTTATAAAATAATTATTTAAGCAATAGTTTCAATTTTTCTAACAAATTTAGTGAAAAAGTGTTTTGGTAAATGTTTTTTTCAGTAGTATAATATTAAATGTCTAATCTATTAATGGACAAAGTAAAGTCATGCAGTATAGTTACAAGAATAGCAACATCAACAACTACTTTCCTTAAAAATTCAAATCATCATAATATAAGTATTCATCAAAAAATCAAACTCACTAATTATTAATATTCAATTTTTTTCCACAATTTAACTTATTTTAAATACTCGAGTTAAAAACAGCAAAATAAAATTGTTGTTTTATCAAATTTGAGATTTATAGCTTCAGAGTATAAACCTGGATAATGCCATGAGCATGAGTCTTTTAACATTTTATTGATTTTTTTTGTTATTTTAATTTTATAATAAATATTCATTTTAAATTTACAAATACAATTTAAAATAAAACGTCTCTGTTAAATTTGATATTGTTTATAGAAACAACGTTCTTAAAATATAATTAAAATAACATCATTTTATTATTTTGGAATTCAAACAGCAGTGGAGAACACAAAATATTTTCAAAATTTACTTTTAATATCCACGTCAGTTGAATCCAATAAAAGTGTAATTTCATTACATCTCAGTCCAAAAGCATTGTCTTATTGGTACCCAAGGGAGAAAAGAAAAATAATGATATAAAATAAAAACTACTTTGAAAATTTCACACGAATAAATATTAGTCTCCTTCTTACTAATATAATACAATTTAATAACAATATTATTGTTAAAACGTAGAAGAAACCAAAAAAAAATATATGCATATTAATTTTGGTGAATAAGGACGTACCTATATAAAATATGATTAAAGGAATTCCTTAACACGAAGAGTCGAGGAAAGCGAGATTTTGGTTTAGTCCTTACAATCATTTTTTTTTTTCGTACGTGGTGGTATATTTATACCTACAATATTTATTGCATAATTATATTTGTTTTAATTTCATAACATTTTAAAAATACATATGTATAGCTTACTATAAATCTTTACCTGGCAAACCTTAGTGAACTTGTTTTTTTGAAATAATATTACAAAACATAAAAACATCATAAATATTAAAATCATTGTTCTGCTTATAATACACTTTAACGTTTTCATCTCAACACCTCATTTTTCAATAATTTAAGCTATGCAAAATGCAGATTATTATTTTATTTTAACACTATAACACTAGATACAATAGATTTCTATTTAAATCATATTTTTGTTTAATATTAATTAAACGTATTATTTATTGTAATTTCACAATACCATGTTTAGGGATTACATATTTAATTAACATATACATTGTATGTAGAGTTAGAAATACTAATTAATCATATATTTTGACGATCAATATTTTCAATGTATAGAATATGCTGTTAAGTCAGCTATAACACAAAATAAAGTTTTTTTTCAATTTAAATGTATAAAATGTACAGCCTACAACCGAAATCGAAAAACAAAATATACGACTGAATGTATAAACTTTTTTCATTTTAGTATTCGTCGTCCTAAAGTATACACAATACAACACAACCTTTAAATTCCTCACGCAATATATTTATATTTATATATACACATTGATACACACTAGGCGATATTCGCTCGATCAATAATATCGTAATGAACAAAGTTTAATTGTCGATAAAACGATATTTTAAGGGACTATATTTCTACGTATTGTTTTGTTTTGTTCATTATCAAATATACATAATCATGACAACTTTTTGTTATTCAAACATGTTGTATCTATGAACATTTATGAGTATGACATTTCAATTTTTAATTTAATTTAAATGAATTAATAAAACGAAAAAATGTATTTTACTTAACAGTCAATATAATATATTTGAATGTAATGTATAGCCTTACCCAAATTACTTGAACTCGGTAATTTATAAAAATAAAAATCATTTAAATATTTTTCATAGAATTTATCAATATGCAAAAGGTATTGTGGAATATAAATTGTACATTTTCAATTTTGCTAATATTATAAAAATATATATTAAGAGTTAAATATGAATTTCAGGTAAAATATTAGTGTTAATTAAAATCGTAACAATTTAAATTGCATATTATCTTTATTATATAATTCATTACCTATGTACTTTTTTCAATAAAAATAAAAAAGACGATAACTTACAATTCGTAAAACTAATAACGACAAGACTTTAATTAGGAGTATAATTTTAAAACATCCGATGTCGTGATGGAAGAAGCACTTTTTCAGTACATAGCTTACCCATATAAAATGTATTTATTATGTATATTACATTAAATTAGTACCTATATTATTACATTATTTAGTAATATAATGTATTTGTACAATTTACATTATATATTTAGTTCTTCATACGGAGAAACATTATTGATATTATTGAAAATAGTAAAAATTAAATTTTTACATTGAAATAAATTATAAAAATTGTTATTTGTAGTTTAATATACAGTTTATTTATGTAGTAAAAACCAAAAACTATTTAAGTATTTGTGGTTTTCGTTCAATGATCGTTTGACCTAAACATTTAACAATATATTAAGCAAATAAATAAAAAAGTTATTTTTAATTTGATTTCAGTTTTTTAAATCAATTTTCAATTAACAATTTCGTAAAACGATTTAAATCGTGTTAAATACTATTTCACGGTCCTGTCTTTTCCCTGGTGTATTTATCCAATTGACAATGCATAAGTTTTAATTAAATTGGACTGAATATAAAAGTCCTGCTATTATTTAACCAGATTAAAAAAAAATGTGTATCCGTTGATTATACAACAATTAAAGTAATAAAAACTTACACCTGGTTTATGTTTAACGTACTAAATTAAAAATGATTTATTTTTAACATGAATTTCGTACATTTGAATTGGGTATATTGGAAATATCTTCTTCTTTATCTTTGCCCTACGGTCCCTAATATACGGATTAGGTGAAAATCCATTTTTTCTTTTTCTTTTTTTCAGTTTCGGACTTATCATACATTTTGGCTTATCTTATAACTGAATTAACCTAATTAAGTCGATTCTTATGACAGTCATGATAACACCGTAAGAACATTCTGATCCCTTTCTTCAAGGAAAAATATATTTAAAAATTGATGTAATATATTTTCATAATAATATATTTTGTTTGTTACTTGCTTTGCAGTTCAGTGAGTAAGTGTTTGAATGAAAGTATGAAACTACATACCATACATATTGAAGGTTTCTCGTGAGACATCAGTTATCCAAGGGTGAGTTTAAACGACCTATTCTTAGTCTATTGATAATCGTTTCCAAAAATGTATTCTGTGTAACTGATTACCAGGACAACAAAAAAGACGGTTTTTTTTAAATTTAATTTGGTTCTTGTTTTGACAAAGGAATTGTCAGGATTGTAAGGTACCAATTTAGTTTTATTATTCGTTTAATACCCCGAAAGATGATAAGCAGGATGTTGTCTGAGTGGTTGATGGTGTGTGTCAGGAGACATGTACAAGTTTTGAAAACTTTGTTTAAGGACCAAATATTGGTTTTAGAATTTCTACGACGCCCTTGCAAATCGTTGCTAATTGGCTGCTAAATGATTGTTCAAGAATCATTTTAAAATGTGTTATTAATGATATGGGTGGGGCTGTAGATAAGTGTCAACAGTCCCACCCGTAATTTTTTTTGTTTATGATTAAAGTAAAGGCTTGCAAATTATGGAAATAATCTTGAAAATCGTTGATAATGTACCGCTAAATGTCGAGTTGAAAAAATACCAACATTTTGATTGGGTGGAATTGGGGACATGTATGTGTCGATGATGCAGTGCTATTGGCATATTTGTCGAGTTTTAAATGTTGCATTCAAGTTAGTAATAATATCATACTCTAAAATCGAGTCTATTGATGAGCGTAGTGAAAACCCTAATGACTGATAGACTATTAAATTGATGCTGTTGGTTTTAATAAAATAGAAGTATATATAATATCAGGAACTTAATTAAATATCCTAGAAACATTTCAAGAGTCCTAAAAAATAAAAACAATAATGCAACTAAAGGCAAGTAATAAATAAATTGCTACATAATAATGTAATTTATTATATATCAATGATAATACTCTATGAATAAAAAAAACATTTTACTACAAATATTTTGAAAATATGACGAGACATGGTACATAAGTATAAGTGCCATAAAAGCAATAAAAATATTTCTTATAATATTTCAACTTCATAAATTATTAAAATAAAAATTGCCATTAGTTACGTTAAGAATTTTCTCAGTTATATTATCCCGTTAAATCTTTAAAATACATAATACTTATAATGCAATCGACTTAAAGTAGATATCCTGTAAAACTAGTCTTAAGGGGAAATCGCATTAAATGAATTAGGCATTGGTTGGACAAGAGGGCTTTTTGGGATAAAAGAAAAAACATTCAGCACATTTTAGTTCAAGTCAAAATGAACATTCGAGTTTTTCTAAGAAAATCTCATTTCTCCCAATTATCGTTACCTTTAAGAGATATCCACAGAAGATTTTTTAATTCGATTGATCCAGTATTGTAAGAAGTGTTAAGAGAAAATTGTTTCTTTAAGTATACATGGTATAACATCAATCCCAGAATATTTTATTTATTCAATTTAAATTAAAAATGTATTTTGCAAGATTTTCAATTTATCTCAGGATTTAGTCCATAACTTCAAAATTAAAATAAATCGAATAGTTTTCTTTGGAAAATTACGGATTAAAATAGAGTAACAGCTTAAAACTTGTTTTCATCTTCTCCAAATGAAGTCGGTTGCAAACATATTTAAGCTATGAGCAAATAATATAAGGTATGTGGTTTGATGGTTCTTCGAATAGCTTAACTACGTTATACTATACTTCAAAAGAATAAAGTTAATAAAGTTTTAAACAAATGCTTCTCGATTGTGAAATGTTGGTTACTTGTCTATTTTATAGTAAAACAGAAATCCTAAGTAAACAGCACGAAGTTATTTAACCAAAAATACTGTTGATTCTTAAACAAAGTAATAAAACACCAATATTATTATTACGAAATTCCCCATTGGTAAATTGTATACAAATAATAATAAAAAGACAAAACGTATACGTGAATTACTTTTAACTGTAATTTTAATAAATTGTAATCAGTAATCACATTTTATAATTTTTGCCATATTGCAATTACATTGAACCATAAAATATACAAATTTCAAATATATTATATAGGTAGAACTCTTGTTTCATAGTGTATTACTGTCTATAAAGTCTTAATTCTCATAATATAATTTAATTAATATATTAAATTAATATCTTATAAAATATTTTATTTATGAATCTATATCTAAAATGTCAATTAAAATTATTTTTGATTGTCATGATACGCAATGTCATCAAAACTTATGGAAAAAAATAATAAATACAACTTACTATTGCATAGATATTATTTTCATTTTTTATTCAGCTTTTTCATTATAATAAAATAAAATATTAAATAATATGAAGATTACCTTTATTAGCTTATAATGACAAAATATAATAAAATGCACAAAATTGTATCCAATGTTAAATACTATTTCATTATCTGTAACCAATGGCAACTATATATATGTATATAAACAAAAAAATATTCAATTATCGAGTTGAAAAAAAATTCACTTGTGTGTCACTGTATAGCAACCTATGTGGGTTGAAAAACAATACTATAAACCCTCCCCGAGTCTCAAGGAATCTATTGACATATCTTTTATTAAAAACGGTTCAGTCGATTTCGAGTCTATTGATGGCAAAGAAAGATGAAAGAAAGAAACTTTCATTTTTATATAATATATAGACACAAGATAACAAGCATAATATTATTCAAGAAAGTGATTTGAGTGAAAATTAAAAATATAATATTTATCCACTGTTGACTATAGAGTATTGGTATTACCGTGTAAACCGTTTTTAAGCCATTTTTGTGGTCGTAATGGACTTGGGATTTCTTAAATTGGCTTTCATGCTTCTCCGGAGACGTCCTATCAAGTAATAAATCAACTTTGTTCATCGAAGAAAATAGTATTTTCATCGATGTGTTAGTTTTATAAAATCATTCACTGGTCACGATTTTGACCTTTAATAAACAACATGACATCAATGTTTGAACCCAATGAAATTTATATGACAGCTTTTATCATCAAACTATAATAATAAAGTGGTTTTGGAATTTTTACACTGTACATTTTTATTAAATGATAAACTTCACAAGTAATAATGAGTACATATATAATGTATTTTATTCATTTGCCTGAATTATTTAATACTTATATTGAAATAGCACATTAATAAATAAAAAATCACAATATAGATGTACAACTTTATAATTTTTTCAAGAAAATGATTATTTAGTTTTAAATAACAGATAATTTGATTTTGGTATCAAATATTTTTTAAACGATATAGCAATGGAAATGTATGTGCGATGATTAATGGTTACTGCAGTAGTACTGATTAGAAATATTGATCTTTAACTTTACCTTTAATTTGATTAGAATTCAAAATATCTTCCATAACAATACATTAATAAATTATTCTGTCTAATTAACTAATTATTGATTGATTTTAAATGTTCATAAAAAATTCAGTCTGAAAAAATTCATTTTCAGTCGAAAAGACTGATAAAACAAATATAAAAGACTAATCATAGTGCAGACTAATTTAACGCATCATAGATGGATATATTTTAATGTTATTTAATGTTATTCTAGCGTTCTTATAATCTGCTATATATGCAATTAAGCTAAGTACCCTAAGCATTGCTTTGTCATATGGATCTCTGTATTTGCTTCCACGTGTAAAATATTCAACTTGCCTGAATATCTGAAAATGTACTAACTGTCGTCCAAACTCTAAACATATCGAGCTCTTATCTGTAATCTTCTACTTTTAAATAAGGAAATGATAACAAATAAGTCAAAACAATAAATAATTTACAGACAGTCTCTTAGAAACTGCATCCAATCAACTTCCTTCGTTGTCATCACTTTGCACAATAGTAGCAACAACAGACTCCACTCATGGTAGTCTCATGAATGTCAACGTAGACTTATTATGTATTAGTTTTACACTAATTCTCACTAAAATAGACATGTGTTGCTTTAACTGTGGTATCGAATATTCTCGAAAAAATGGGTTTCAAATATTAATAGATTCACTCCAGTAAAACAAGTTTTCTAAATAAAACTGAATAGGTAGAATCGAAGAAAATTAATGTCTTTACAACAACATTAAAATTTTAAAATTTTAAAATCTCATAACTATCTTTTATTTTTTGATCGGCACACCATGACGTCATTAAAACATCTGAAAATAAATCATTCACAATACTTACCCTTGCATAGATATTATAGTCAAATTATTTATATTAAGATAAGTAACTACTAAATATTATTAAATTAAGATTTTTATATAATATATATTTAAATTGATAGGTGTAAATTAAAATTGTCTAACTCATGATGTCTTGATAATTAATTTATATCTATAAAATCTAAACAATAAAACATTTCGAATTTTTAAAATAATTATAATTGATGTTCAAAACAAGAATAATCTACCAGTTACGCACTTTCGTATTTGAATCTAAAAATTAATAAACATCAAAAAGATGTATTTACTACTTACTTATGATAGTCTCCCCGAAAATTATGGCTATTAACGTAATACATAAACACGGTGACGGTATTAGTTGGGTTTGCGATTAGGTAAAAACAAATTTCCCTAATGATAGTTATCAACCCTCAATTATATAATGATATTCTTGCAATATTTGCTTAAAGGTTTAGAAGGGTGTCCATTGGACAATACCTTTTTACGCTTGTTTCAAATGTTCTACATGTACATTGGTAATCGTTGGGTTCTATCAGACATTTTTAATGTATACTATACCTAACAAAAACAGACCCTTTGATAATTTAAAAAGAAAAAATATTTACACATTGATTACAGTAGGTACTTGTGCAAACCCCCATCCGCCACCACGCAAGGAGAAACATGTAATTTCAAGTTATACTTTAATTCTTAGTTCTGTGTAATTTTGATACTAATGTTCATTAAAATGATATTGATCCATTTTAATTATCAATAAAACAATGGTACTGTAAAAAGATAATCATTTATATGTATTTATATAATGTAGCTATAGGTAAATATAATTGTATTCATACTTAAGTATTGTCTTTTTTTATCAGCATTTAATTTGTGTATAAAAATATTTAATTAACCAAATACGAAATAATATAACTAAGAGAAGGTAAATAAATTGCGTAAATATATCATTTTATTGCTAACAAGATATACAATTGTATACTATCGAAAAATACTAAAATTAAGAATATGGTGTTGTACATTGATATTTTATTTATTTATAATTTTTTTTAGTAAATGATGATTTAAAATGGTTTCGATTTTCTCTATACCCTCTCTAATCATAAAGAATGACTATCTTCAACCGTAAAAAATATTTGAAAAATGTAATCCAGAGTGGTTCTTACCAAGCTCCACCCAGAATCATTTTCAAAGTTAATATCAGAAATTCACAGCATACTGACATGCCACTACGTCTTACAGAGGTGAATGATACGTGACAGCTAGCCAGTATCTTCTGATCCTATTAAGATTATTTAAATTATTTATTACTAGTTGTTGTTGGTTTTAATAATATGAAAATATTATTTTGAATTGTATCCTGATAGATTATTATATATGGATTTATGTGGAGTTGTAAGGTACACATTTGTAACATGTCATAATTTATTGGACTATAATGTTATAAAACATATTTACCTCTATCAATAACAAAAAAATTAATTCATTTAATACTTTATCGTAACATCATATTTTTTTTTAAATTCGTACTTTTAATACACAGTCTATGCATTATTTAATTACATATTAATTGTATAAAACAAATTACATTTTTTATCCACTATAGTATTTTACCAACAACATATTTTAGAAATATAATAAACATGAAAATAACATGAATTTGTGATTATTGTAAGTTTATA
>PVMI01084429.1:687-11139 GCA_008528875.1 Aulacorthum solani
CGGCTGCCTTCGACAACTCTCTCAACATCCCTGGGAGCCGCTACGCACAGTTTGAATATCTCTGGTCTATATAATTTAATTATATGTTCTAAAATTAATCTATTCAATAATGAACCTTATTAATTAATCATATATACTCACTTAACTAATGTTTATTATTTTTTTGTTGTAGGTGATGTTTCTTCCAAGCGATGCTCATTGGATTTGGAAGCGAATAGTTATACCACTATTCTCCTTAGTTACACCTGTGCTACTTGCAGCTTTTGTGACACGTCTTGAAGTTTTAGTAAGCTCCTAATTCATTAATTATGTTTTAAACATGAAACTTAAATTATCTCCAGTGTTAATACAGTATTTTAGAATTAATCATAATTTTTACTCTATATTGACAAACAAAATGTATAGCTTTAATGCTAGATAAATAATAAACATTCAATATTTATAAAATGGATTTCAGTATTAAATCATTAAGTGATAAAAAATCTTTTTAGTTATTTTGTTCCTAATCTCTTTTTTTTTAAGAATAATTTGGTCTATGCAATTCACCTTGCAATTTCAGGTTTTAGGTACAATCATATTCATAATATATTTGCAAATGCCAAATACTAATATTAATATTTATAGATTTGTTATTATTGTACATATGAATTTTGTTTTAATTTAAATTAATTATAACAAGTAAATTTTTAAATTTCTGATGGTTAATTCTAAATGATTCATTTTAATTATCAACTTATATCAGAGAGATGATGGATGCCCCAACATTTTATTTATTTTATCATTTATTTGCACATTGTGTAAATATGTAGTAACTATAATAGTCGTCTAAATATATAACATTTATTACAAACAAAAATAATTTCATATATATTTTATGAAAGTATATAACACATAAAATTACTTCTCAGATACATATTGTCATCAGAAAAAAAAGCACTGTTAACCTATAGTTATATTATTATTTATTAGTTATTACTTAGTTTAATATACAATATTATTTGAAATGTTTACAACAAAATCAGTGGGGATTGTGTAGCTTTTTTAATTGTAATTTTAAATTTTTGCAGGTTTCCATTGTCGCTGTCTATGCTGGTACTGGTATTCAGTACGCAACTCCTGCATTATTGGTTATGGCTGCACGTGCTGAAATTCCACAACAAGTGGCCGCAATTAAAAATGATTATTGCTCACCATTTAAGTCTAAATATTGGCCACTGTGTATTCTGATATGGACTGTGATATGTGTGATAGTCTTGACCATTTCCTTGATAAGTAAAGAATTCCAATGAAAGGTGGTTCACACTTATTTTAACTTGTCACTCTATATTTTGTTTGTCTACCAATCTAACTTTTATCAAATACGTGCTATGTGCATACCTTTTACTAAAAAGTTTTATTTAAGAGATATTAAGACTATGATTATTTACGCCACGTGAAGTGTACACATAATATTTAACATAGTATAGGTGTTGTTATTAAAAATATATATTTTTTCTCAATTCAATTTTATAAAAAAAATATAATTAAGTGAAAAAAATAATTGGTTAAATAAAACTCATAATTGATGTATACCATGATATGTTTTTACTATTTAACTTAAAACTTTACAACTTATGAGTTTTGGTATTGCAAGATTTAAAATGTATTAAATAAATTCTTGTAATATTTTATTCATAATATTTGCATAGTTTGTTTTGTCTCCAAGAATAATATTGTGATTATTTCATCAAACCTAATGTATATTATATGTACAACTATTATACAAGCAAAATAAATTTTGTTGAATTTAATAATTATTGTTAATACTTTTTACTTACTATTATTCTATACTCCATTCACAAACCTTGACGGTGACCGGTTTTCTTAGGGCAACAGTCGGATAATACCCTTCTGTCATCCTTGTGTCAGCCTTCTGTACACTTGCCATGTAGTAGAATATAGATGGTTGAGGTGTGGCTTTAGGGAAGTACTTATGGGGGTAGTTTCACTGAGCTTGATCGGTAACTGATGGGTATTTCTAGGGAAATTATGAAAACTATCTACTAATTTTTTTAATTTTGAATGAAATAAAATACGAAATTTTGATTTTTTCAGTTACATAAGCTGGCCAACACTTTTACCTCCCCTTTAAAAACTGAAATCATTTCAATGACCCATTGTGCCATCTCCGCAAGTGTATGATAAAATATTTTTCAAAAACGTTTACACTAATCCAAGAAACATATCTTCCCATATCGTCGACTACTAATTTACATGTTCCCAATTTTCCGACCATCGCATTGATTCGTCTCGATTAAGCTCAGCTGTCCAATAAAATATCATTAAACACAAAAATTTAGTCTTAAAAATGTGCATATATTAGTGTATACCTATATTCATTCAAAGGTTTGTAGGTATATTGGTCAATCACTCAAGCCATAGTTGTGTCCAGACATTTTTAGCTGGTTGCGCACAAGACAAATGTGATACTGGGTTACCAAATGGGAAAGAAAATACGATCTTTAAATTTTGAAAAAATCCTTATTACTTTATATAATACATATATGAATTTAATAACAAATGTTCTTAATACCTACTATAATTCCAAACGTCCCGAGTCGTTTTGTTGGAATCATAACTTTAAACTCCTCAATTACTTCATCATAATTAATATTTGTTGGCATCTGTTGGTCTATAAAAGTATGAACAGAAACATCAGTGTTTAGTCTCTCTTGAGTCATAGGGCTGTGGAGGTTTGCCCTTACAATTGTGAGTTTTTAAATTGCATGTTCGCATGAACAGGTTGTTACTGGAATAATGGTAAAAAGCACAAACGTGCGCAGACATTTGTGGCAGAGTGGGCCAAACCTTGAAGCTTATAATGATTAAGATACCTATTTGAACTTTGAAGGAAGAAGCAATTAAAATGTTTCATACATTAATCATTAAGTTTTGTTGTATTCAAAAAAATGTGTAAATATATATTAGATTACTAAATTCAATGTATTAAATTGTTTAAAATTACATTCACTCACTGGTTATTTAGTAAATTAGCATCAGCACTAATAATTTACCAACAATTATCCATACGCCTTTGATGGGCACAATTGCACAAATTCTTTTAACAGTTAAATTTTCATTTTTTATTGTGTGAATAAATCGGCTATTGTATTTGGCGCTAATTGGTTGCACAAAATGTAAATTAACGGCATATTTTTATTTCTATCTATACCTGGCAATTGAAATCAAAATGAGTATTTTCTAATGGCAGCAAGTAGCAACAATCATTCCTATTTCAAAATCAGTTTGAAATATTTTTGGTTTCAATTCCAAATCATCAAGGCACCTTCTTCATAATAATATTGAAAATCCTTTTCACGTTTAAGTACTTTCATTTAGCAAAAGAGATAAAACCTAAATATGAATAAAATTACAATTTACATGCTATTAAAATTGTAAGAATAAAATAATTCATCAATATCATATAATAATTATATAATATTATAATGTAATGAATCGACATGCACGTAGGTACACTATATAAATTATATTTTCATAGAAAGGTATATTATTGTGTTTGTGATTTTTCGATAATACGAGGTAGGTGCTCTAGTCGGTAAACCGTAGTACCTATAATTTAAAATAGCTGTTTTATATTCATTTATATTGTATAGTACCTATTCGGTTTGGTTCCATATTCCGTCAACTCGATAAATACAGTTATTTAATAATAACATATAATACTATCTTGATCTTTTTTGTACTCACTTTTAAACCGTTCTATTAAGACCAAACACTTTAAAATAATTTCGAGCTAGGTACGCATCAGGATTATATTTTCAACGTGTGGGAAAACATTTTAAAAACTTTATTTAACGATAAAGCTGTTTACATCATTGTCATAATCAGTTGTTTTCAATATATATTATATATCACCAGTAGACGAATTTGGAAGAATATTAAACGTTAATAAAACTCACAGGTACCTGGGATAATGATTTTTTAAATTAATATTGTGTTCCGCCGAAGACGTAAAAGAAAATGATGCAGGGATCATTTAGCTTAATCCATAGCAACGCAACTTTCAAGTTAAGCGCTACTAATGTGTGGCTTTTTATTCACGATTTCACATTTAATTATTTTTAAGTGCACTTATTGTGCACAACTGTATAGATTGAATATTTCTTGTAAAAAAATTTTAATATTGTACAACTAGTTTTTTTTTACAAATATGTACTAGTTACTTTGTAACTGTCATTACTGTTATTAGGTACAGTCAACGATAATAAAATATGGCATGCCTCAAAATGATAAACAAAATTGTTCAAGATAATAAAACATTAGTCAATGTGTAGATTGCATAATTGTCAGCTGTCATTATTAAACAGTCAACGATATTATTACAGATATGAATCATACATTATGACCGATAAATCTGAAAATTATAAATACCTATTACGGACTACGGAGCCGCAACTCGGATGTAACGCAAAAAACAATAGATAACTATTCTACAAATTAACATACACACGATTTCGCATGATTTTTTTATGCAACGTTGTCATTACATTTGTTTACTCTCGTTTTAATATGGACAAATATATTATACTAAAATAAAATTTAATTGGAAGTCATGAGAACCAATGTCACGAGTATATTTATTATACTACCTATATACAATTAAAACAATAATTTTCAAGTAATGTTTATTTTAATTTATTCATTATGATTGAGTCAAATACGGAATAGGTACAGTATTTTTGAGTGTATTTATTTGTATACATTTATTATTGTTATTACGTTTTTTTTTTAATAAATTAAAAATAGAATAGAAAATTAAATTTATGAAATTCTGACAAACGATAATGCTTATCTCATACGAAAAACACGGAGTTTCAGTAACAAAGTTTATGAAATTTCTTAAAATATTAGTTATGATTCCACTTCTGGAAATCATAAGAAAATAAATGATAAGTTAGAATATCAACTACGATAAGTCCAACTATGTATAAAATAAAAGATTGAAGAGGATATAGCAGGTATACAGTACTTACAAGGGTAAAAGGTTTAACTATTTAAAAAAAGTATTTAGTTAAAGTATGACAAGTAGTCTCTCCTCTCCTTACGCCTGCGAGCTCCGATCACCAAACCCTCCGGGGTGGAAAAATTCTACTTTGGGAGGGAGTGCGGATAGTTTGGTGAATGTAAACCAAGAGTAATCTAACTGGTGACGTAACTTGTGGTTTGACAAATAGTACTGTAACAGTCGCAATGCGGACTATCCCTCCGGGGTGGAAAAATTCTACTTTGGGAGGGAGTGCGGATAGTTTGGTGAATGTAAGCCAAGAGTAATCTAACTGGTGACGTAACTTGTAGTTTGACAAATAGTACTGCAACAGTCGTAATGCGGACTATGGACGTATGTATAGTATAATATTATACTTAGCTTTACGTTATATATTTGATTAATATGAGAATAATTTGTCTAAAATAAAATCATAGTATGTCAGAAATACGTTTACCTTTACCTTGATGTAGTTGCCGAATAATTAAATTATACTGAGTGAGACGACGTGATATGGGTAGGTTACTATTATTGGCCATCGCGATTCGTGATTCACATCAAATGCCACAACACGGTAGTTTTAGTAGAACTGAGTAATAATGTACATTGAACGCAATTTATAAAATTTAATAGTAAGCTCGATTCTTTTACAAATACACATTTATTTTTCTTTATTACAGTCTAGTATAATGTTATTGTCTGATCGACCGAAAACATACATAATATATTAATATGCAATGTGTTTCTCCCTTACACTTTAGTTAAAAACAATATGATATCTGTACCCACAGATAAGTAATCGGATGTATATAATAATGTAATAATATATACTTATATAATAATAATATGTAGTACGTATTATATCGTATTAAAAACGATTGACTTCTACATGATATAATATACACATTCAAGTATACGACCGAAGCTATCGAGCAAAACACCACGACGTGCTTGTACAATATATTGTTATTAGTATTATTATTATTACTGTTATTATACAATTGTGTAGTTGTATCATACATAAAATATTTGATATATACATTGTATGATATAATATATTTCACTTTAATCATCAATTTTTAAGTGGCGGACGATGTTAATTTTTATTTTATCATGGTAAATATCTGAACAGAGCCGACAAATAACCATAATAATAATAATAATAATAATAATAATAATAGGTAAATAATATATACGAATATAAACTTAACAAGCACATTGAGCTTTGGAGAACATATTATGGTTAATAATTGTTTTCAAATGTGTTTAACGCTAAACTTAGCTCTCTTAAGAAATTAATATTGTTTACATACAAGTTATTAAATAATAATAATAAGTAATTACAAAAAAAGAATAACTATGTATAGGTAGTAATATTTTTGATATTTTTCACACCCACTCGCGAGCGCAACTTTTAAAAACGTTTACATAAAATTATGATGATTTAATAATTACATTTGGGAGACATGATCGGCGGTCGCGATGCAATTTGTGCTATACAGACACAGGTGGATCCGTTGAATTTCAACTGCGCGCAGTCGAACTGTGAACTGACTGGTGAGATTCCAAGTCACTAGCACTCAACACTTGGCGACAGTGTTTGCACACTTCTACGTTCATTTCATGTCTGCTGTTCTGGTTGTAAATGAACAGCAATTCCTTATTAAAATATAAAAAGAAACTGATTAAATTACGATCACCATATTATATTATTATATTTGTAGCACTATCATTGTAAGTTATAATTGAAGAAAAAAAATTGGGCCGCTCAGTTGTGGCATAAAAAGCTAGATAAAGGCATAGTGATAAAGACACAGACAGTTAAATACGATATTATTTTATAAGTTATTTTATCATAATTCATGTTACATGACGTAGGTACGTACCCGTTGCTTTTGGATGTCGGGCAACAGCAACACGAGTTCCTGGAACACGGACTCAAAGCTGTGCGGAGCCAGTGCTTCGACGCAGTACGAGTAGAAATCGAACGCGGTGATGACTTGTTTGCGGAACAGCGTGGACATCTCTTTGAACTTCTCGAAAGTGTCGAAACGTTCGTCGCGGGCAGGTATGAGCGAGGCCATCAGGTTGTTGATGAGCACTTTGTTCCGGACGGACGAGCCGGCCGGATGCAAGTACTCGAACGGTTTACCACCGTCGCCACCACTGTCAGTCAACGACAGACCGGGCGGCGCTTTGATCCGGAGATGGTTCTGCGCTGCGGGCGAAGGTCCACGGTTACCAGAAAGCCCGGGGGGTGCTCTGACCTGTGGCTGCTGCTGCTGTTGGTACGCGTTCTCGAAGCCAGGCGGTATTTTCGGCGTCGACGTTTTGATATAATTGTTCTGTACCTGTTGCTGGTGATGATTTTCTTGTTGTTGGTGACCGGTTGAGGTAGGTTGTTGTTGTTGTTGTTGTTGTTGTTCACCTCGATTTTCGTTCTTTTTCCTTTTTTTCTTTTCCTTCGGGTTGTTGGCATCCGACACGGATTCTTCGTCAGGTTGCACCGACGGTCGACCTACCGCAGCAGACTCTTTCTTCTTGGACGGCTCTCTTTTCGATAGTTCTGCAGAGGCTGCGGAGACGGGCTTTATCACTTCAGTCTTGCTGGTGACTGCCTTATTATTCGTGGAAGTAGTCGTCGCCGTCTTGCATGACACTTCGCCGTTGCACATCTGCACCGCGTCGACGGTTTTCGTATTGGACTTGTTGCAGTTTTCCTTATTGCTGCCGTTGTTATCCACGATTGGAGGGTTCTTCTTCCCGTTTTGAACAGTACCATTACCACTACCACTGACGTTGTTTTCTGCTGGCATGATTTTCTTCGAGTTTTCTGATTTCTTCTTGTTGCCGCCCAACTTAGCCAGGTTGCTCTTGGACGGTTCATATTTTTTGTTCAAATTCGGAAAGTCCGATGGGCCTGGAACCTTGGGCGCCTCGGCTATTTTTTTTTTTATGGCCGCTGGTTCTTTTTTAACTTTTTTTTTGTCACTCTCGTTTCCTGTCTTGGCTTTAGATACCCAACTGCCACCACCCGAACCACTGGCCACCGCCGTTTCCTTGTTAGCGGCCAACCTGGGGTGTTGCTGGTTTTGTTGGTGCTGCTGTGGTGGTTGGTTTTGGTTGCCGTCCAATGACGGAAAGTCTCTGGCCTGGTTGGGCAACCGTGGGCCTGAAGGTACCTTGGCGTCTTTGTTTCGGTCCGGTTTAGGGGGTTCAGCTGGTTTCTTAAGCACCGCGGCCATTCGGATACTGTTCATCGGTGGTTTCTGGACCTTGGGCGCCACCGACGGCTGTGAGTCCTGTCCCAAGGCCGGGAACGAATGCAAATCTCGTGTGTTGACTGATTGGTTTTGTTTCCTGGTGCGGGCGCAGGGCAACACCGTCGTATGCTGACCATTCAGTGACGGGAAGTCTGCGGTGTTGCGTACGTTGATAGCGCGATCTGATGAGGTGGCCGACTCTTGACCGACGGAATAGTTGTTGTTGTTGTTGTTGTTGTTGTTGTTACTGCACATATATAAATTAGGTATGACAAGTTTTGTTAAGCATAAGTGTTGCAACATAGGTTATTATTTTATTTATTTAATAAAGCCGATCTATTCAATTGACTAAGCTAAAATGTCTAGGCCATTTTATTGTTTTTAAAACAAGTCATGGTTGGGTTGATCATACTACATATGGCTACATTCTATTAAATTACATTTTTAGAAAATTATAGTGTAGAACTGTAAACTATGTACAGTTAAATTAATTACTGTGTACATATTATTATACTCACGAATAATCAGATGGTGGTTGGCGGGGTCGGGGCGGTTGGTATTGGTTTGGCCTGCCTGCTTCGACAATAGGATTGTGTCGAGGTCGTAAAGAAAACTCAAGTTTTAAAGTACGCGCTTCTTTGTAACCTTGTTTTCCCAAATCCCTGCTGTGAGTTTGAGCTTTATGAGCTATTATGTAAAAACAAACGAATACATTGGTGTGTTGACAATGATCAATGAAAAAAATTATTAATAGGAAAAATTATACTGCTTATATATATACCTTGTAAATCGATTGATGTACGAAAAACTGATGTAAATTGTTCATTAACACAATTTCCCTCTTCACAAAGGTAGTGTTTGTCAAAATAATGCTTTCTCAACCAGTCATATGTCCTGAAAAATATAGAAACATTTAGGTCAGGTAATACATTAAAATATACATAAAAGTCAATCTATCTGTAATTATGTGTGTATAAAAATGGATACACACATGTAGTAGTCTTGAATACCATCAGCATCGCAAAAATGACAATAGAAATGCTCTTTCCTTAGATGTTTATAAAGCTCATCTTTGTCTAAGTAACGAACATCGCAAAATTCGCATTTAGGATGGCCTCGATGAGATGTATTATCGGGGTCTCCAGATTCTTCATGTCTAGTTAACTCATCATGGTTATACCAACGTCTCTGACTTGGAAATATCTATAATTATTAAAGCAAATTATGTAGGTATGAAATATTAATTCCCCACAAATATTTTTGAATTACAACAAAATAACTAAAATCATTAGTAAAATACTAATCATTTTTTGCTTTTAAACAAATTATTATTATATATTTAAGTTCCAAAAATATACAGTAATAAGTATTTAAAATAATTAATTTTTAGTTTAAATCACCTTTAAATTGTTCACGCAAAGACGACAAGCATAAAGACGATGGTTTCGTTCCATGTGTGTAGCTAATTGTTCATATGTTGTAAACTCTGGACGATTATAACATTTTTTACAGTAGCAACGCAGTAATTGGTCAAATGAATTTTCCACAGAAAGATCACCAAATGCAATGCCGTACTTTTTGTTATAACGGGGATATGAACAATCATCCAAATTTTTAAACAAATCCAACTCATCTTTGGTAAAAATAACCTGTAACCAAAATACAATTTAATTAATATAAGTTTAGTTAAGTGCATTACATTTGGATACAATTTAAATCAACTTTGTATATTATTACAAATTGATGTGTTTAAAGCTTTGTATATTTCAATGTAAGTATACTAACTGCTGAATAAATGTACCTTATAACATATTTTATCAATTATTTGTAAGTAAGATTAATGAAGATTTCAAGCCGGATTGAAAATGTAAAAGTTATTGAATTTACTAAATATAATCAGGTATGTGTATACTATATAAACTATAGACGGACTATTTTATACTCTGAATACACCACTCTTCCGCTATGTAAATTTGATGAATCTGCCATACACCACATGACAAATTTCAACTTTAACGCTAAAAAAACCTAATTTTATAGTCAGTGATTACTGTTTAGATGATATAATGTACTATATATTTGCATTAAATTCTATATAAAGTATAAAAACATACATATTGAAAAATTGCCCTCCATGAACTCACA
>PVMI01084460.1:0-11118 GCA_008528875.1 Aulacorthum solani
CTTTTATTCTTAAAGGTAAATAACCTATGAATGATTAAGAAAACCAAATAACTATACGTAGAATCTAAAATCGATTTTTACAAAAACTGGTGTTGCATATAATATTCTAGTTTTCCGTAATTTTGTATTTATTTTTCTCGATTGTTTTAAAATTGACTGGGAGGTTTACTACTTCAAATCTCCCAAAGTAAAAACTATATACAGTTTGCTAATACATTATACATATTATTAAAACTAATACATCTTTCGCTCCGCTGAGAATTAAAAATTTAATTGAAAATTATAATCTTTTAATATTTGTTCTGAATTATATAGTACTAAATAGATGGCAGTTATCCTTTATTAATGCTCTTGAGTTTAATGGATAGTTAAGTATTATATTGCTTAAAGTTCAAACAGATATTATATTATGTTGAGGCTTTTCAAAATAGTACAAAGTGTGTTAATAGATAGTTACAATACAATATTATATTCTTCTTCTAGGTACTTTATATTCTTTAGTTTTCTGGACTTCTTAAAATATATATTGTGCATTATATATAATACACATAAATCTTAAATGAGAGCAATAATTAATTACTATGTTTCTAGAAAAAACCCACTAACATTTGTTTCATACAGTTGCAACTTATAATTTAATATTAAAATATGTATTAGAACAATATTTATGCATTTATGCCGGATTCAAAAGTATAGCCAGGCAATATCTGTAGAACAAATTCCAATGTTGTTTGGAAAAGCTTCAATACATTTGGTATACCTTAAAATAAATAAGAACAATGAATGTTTCAATCCAAACTTACAAACGTTGTATTTATGTATGTTAAGTATTTTCTTTTAAGCTGCAAATTAGTAAAAATATAAAATAATAATTTTCTATTTTAACACATTACACAAATTGTATCATTATTTTTTTTTATAGTTGAATTTTTTTTATTACTCACAAACTTCAAAGACCTTTATATTATACTACAATTATATACCCCACTAATCAGTGTTACTCAATCAAACCGTTTTAATAGCGCCGTCCACAAGTGGGTATTTACTATTTAGTGATCATAGGTATACACACGCTATTTCCTATCCGATAAGGGAAATCGAACCGCTTAAACCTGGAGTGCGTTTCTTCAACATACAATATTTTATTGAAAAAATGAGTCTTACCGATAAGACACGGCAATTTCGGTAGAACGTCTTGTGCCCAAGTATATTCATGAGTCTAAATAATAAAGTCATTAATTTTTATATCGTCACCTAAGGTTAAGTTCGAGACGAATAGAGTCCTCTGTGTCCGAGAGTTAGAGCCATACGAGAGTTATGAGGCATACGGAGACGAACATAGATCAGTCACATTTCACATATATGATATATGGATATTACTCACAGATTCTTTGTAAGAATATATAGGTACACAACTTCACACGCCATATCTTTGACCGTTATTTTAGGTTTTATTGTATTACACATAGTATGTATAATAACAAATATGTAACTATTGGCTATCGATTCATAAAATCCAAGTCACCTTGATAAAATAGTAGTTTAACACACCGATGATGTTTAGGTGTATACCATAAATAAATATTAAATACGGGTAAGATTATTATGCATTGTCATCGCTAAATTAAATAAGAATTGATAAAACAGTAGATGTTACGAGTATTAGTGTATTTATTTAGAATTATATAAATAAATAAATATATTATATTATATAAACCTAGGTATCTATATAATATTCAATATTAACAGTAACATTTTAATCATTCATGTAGGTATACAAAAGTTATAATTAAGTGTTTATCTATTGGTTTGTATAATCTTAATTTTTCTTGGCATTTTTATTTTATATTCATACATTCAAAATAATTTATTGCTGATCATCAATAATCACTTATAAAACGTTGAAGCGTTGAACTACTGTTACCATTGCTTACCCATTTGAATCATTTTGAAAATTATATTCTATAGATACCATAACCATCAACTACGGGTGGGATTGATTGAGTTTGAACTATTTGAATATCTGGAGTTCCATTGCCATCTATACTTTTTGTTGTTTTGATTGTTTTAAAATACTGCATAATTGGACCACTATCTGCGGTTCTTATCATATTACTTCTAGTATTCGTTATCATGGATCCTGAATTCAGTGCATCGATTCGATTAAACCCAGTGCCTTCAATGTCTTGTTGCATCTGAGGTAAGTCAGTGTAGTTGTTTATCTGATTCTCTTGTCCGGACTGAATATCCGTTAATTCAGGAGTAGTTAAGCTCATCTTTGAAAAATCCGTAAGATAATCTTGATTAAATGAATATGGATATGGGGATTGTGATAGTGGAAGTGGTTGTAGATTTTGTTCAAAGTATTTTGAATAGTCACCCACGAACGATGGTTTAGAATCAAATGGATTAGTTTGTGGACCTGGGCCATGACCCGGCCGTGGACCTGGGCCATGGCATGAGCGTTTACCTTGTCCTGGGCCTGGGCCAGGATCTTGACCTTGATGTGGGCCTGGACCTGGACCTAGACCAAGTGATCCGAAATATTGTTCTTGTAGAGAATCTGACTTATATAGTGAACCCGTACTTGGTATTTGGTACGTTAAATATTGATTTGTTACATCAGTATCGGGTAATTGATAGTTGTTAATCAGTTGACTTCTCGTTTCCTTTAGTCCAGTGGCTTTCAACCTGGAGTCTAGCCCATTCAATACTGTTGTTAAATCTGATTGACTGTAATTTAATGATTCATCTGATCCCTGCCCTTGCGTCATGTCAAATAATAAATTTGGTTGAGGTTCAAGTCCCATAGACGGAGGTAGTGGGGGTGGAGATCCGGTAATAAAGTCTCCGTTATTTTGCATCGGTTGATTATCCATAGAACTACCTATATAATGGTTACCTGGTCCACGATTTCCTTTTAAATCATTACTTTCACTACTATCTCTTTTATTTAATTTTCGTCCCTTACTACAATGACATGGGGGTTTTTTTTCTATAGATGACTCATCTGAAGAACTAGCTGATGATGAAAAAGACTTGCTTTGTGATCCTCTTCCATATTTAGCTGATGAATAATACTTAGAATTCCCTCCACTTCTGTTTTTCGATGATCTTGTATTTTGATAATTACGACCATTTTTAACTCTTATTTGCCCATTTCCTTTACTTTTTCCATATGATATATTTTTTGATCTGCTTCCTTTATATTTTTTACTACCATTTTTCTTTATTTTTTTCCCCTTACCATTTCCTTTACTATACCCATTAGATATAATATATGAAGTATGACCCCCATATGAAGATCCATCCATTAAATGGTCAGAAGAAATTATATTATTTTTTAAACCACCACCACCATTACCAAAACCATAACTATAACTATGACTATAACCACCGTTGTTATCATTGCCATTCATTTTTGAAGACATCAAATAATTTGAATTGACAACATTATTTGAGGTAGACATTCCGCCATCGATATTATAATCTATTTTGTTATCATTAAAATCATCAAGTTTGATTTCACTAGCTGCCCTTTCATTTTGTACAAGCGAGCCTGAATTCTGAAGACCTCCAGTTTCAGTTACTGAATTTGAATTGCCGAGTCCATTGAATTCGTTAAAACGGATTTTTTGTTTCCTGGATGGGATTCTTTTATTAAATGCATTACTATCCATATCAACAGTTGAAGTAGTTACTTTATTATACCCTGCAGGGTTTTTCATTGATGATACCATATTATTTGAGGTAGACATTCCACCGTCAATATTATAGCCTATTTTGTTATCATTTAAATCATCAAGTTTAATGTCATCAGCTGCCCTTTCATTTTTTATTATTGTTGTTTTGGTTTGTACAAACGAGCCTGGATTCTGAAGCGCTCCAGTTTCAGATATTGACTTTCCGAGTCCATTGAATCCGTTAAAACGGGTTTGTTGTCTCCTGGATGGGATTCCTTTATTAAATATATTATTATCTCTATCAATAGTTGCAGCACCTACTGCATTATACCCTGAAGGGTTCATCATTGATGATACAATATTATTTAAAGATGTGTTTTCTCTATTAAATCCTATAGTAGATTTACCTAAATCAGTACGATCATTACTGTCATTTATATTATGTTGTTTTATTATCGTAGTTTTCATGCGCCTGAATGAACTTCCTGGTGTACGAGATATTCTTTTAGAATTATCAAAACCGTTTCCGCCAATTATATTTTCTGTCGTTGAAATTGTTTGTATATTACTATTTTCATCCATTGAATTAGATTGAGAGGAACTTGAACCTCTAATTCCATCATTGTAGTTTGAGTTTGCAGAACTCATTGTAGATATGATTTGATTTGAGGGCAATGTGTCTAAATTATTTATTCTATTAAAAGATCCGTTTAATTCATTCGACGAGCTTCCACTCGTAGTAGTTTTTGTCACAGTAGTACGTATTATATTATTTATATTACCTTGTAGATCAGAAGGTTGTTGTGAAGGTATTGGTGGAAAATCAATGTTTTCCACTTTACCGATTCCATTTTCTGTCAATTTATTGTTACTGTATAATACATCTTTCATTAATAAATCGGGTTTTGGGGAGTTATTTCCATCATTATTAGATTGTTTTATAACCGTTTCTTTTACTACTTTTGTAAAAGTGGTTGGTACATTAGATTGTTGGATGGTAGGGATCGTGTTAGTAAATAACTCGTTATTTGTCTCTTGATTTGTATGAGATGTTGTTGCATAATTAGTCATTTCATCTCCATTATGTTGAACCAATTCAACACTATGAATAACTTTGTTATCATCAAAATGATTAATATCATGTAAGTCGTCCAAGTGATCTAAATGATCTAAGTGATCTAAGTGATCAGAGAAATCATGGTCATCGTCACATTCACATAGTGTCAAAAAGTTTGATGTTAGCTATTAAAAAAAAAGTTTAGATACATTTAATCTTTGATTAACTAAGTTATTGTTCTAAATATTTTTTTAAAAATCTTTATACAGTTTCTAAGAATTTTAATTTTAATTATTTAGCTTATAAAAAAAATGTATCAATTATATTTTTATTTATACAGAATAAAGAATTATTTGAATGACAAATATAATGTATTGTTTACTTTCAAAATTACCTAATAACTATGACAAAATTAAATAACATATCTCAAAATTACCAAATTTGTTTAAATGGCTTTTGATCTACTATAGAAACTAATCAAAGGTTATAAAATCGTAGGTATACATAAATTCTAGTTCATTTATTGGATGTTTATCAAAAAATTTATTTAAATAATTTGAATTACTCAAATCGAATTTATAATTTAGACATCTTATAAACATATGTATAGGATATAGGTATTGTAATACAAAAATACCTATAAAAGTAAGAATTCATTGACTTACCAGTACTGCCGTAATTAAATACAGGTTAGTTCTAATCTTCATTGTAGGGTTGCTGTAATTATAAATTGAAACTGTTTTAAAATGTGATATTTCGTGATGTTATATTGTTTAGTAACTGATCCACATCATTTGTTAATGTCAACGAGTCAATGTATGGCAATGATGACATGCGTGTTTCTTTAATTGACAAACAAATGATTGAATAAATAAATGACTTTTATTAAGTCAATACTATTGGCATACTTATATGATATTTTAATTATCGGATAGACAGTTAAATGTGAGTGTATTCTTTTTATATGGATTCAAAATCCACATATTATACTAGGGCTATAATTTGTAGCTAACCAAATTGTTTTATAGTTATCAATAGACAATAGTACTAATGGTTGCAAAATATTTGCTAAACGCATATATGCTGGAACAAAATTAATTTACATTCTAAGCGTGTAATGGCACAGAAAACATATTTTTTGAGCATAATTTTATATTATTTTACAAACATATTAAATCATTTCGTAGATTAAAAAAATCGAAATTAGTATTCAATTTTATGCATTGAACCATACCATAGGATATATCTAAACACTTTTTTTTCATTATTCTATTTACAAATAATATGTAGTATTCAAAAACATTAATAACATATTATGCAATAATATACTGTAATATATACTGTACTCACTATTATTTTAAGTTTTTAATTAATTTTATTCACAGCTTTGTTCATAGTAGGTACTTATGTTTAAATACCTACTTACCTCGTATAATTCTCAAATTGCAATATACATTTAAAGTGCGTTGCATTATAATATACTGATATGATAGAAAATGTGTGACATGTCTATTTTCTAATAACCTAATGATTGTTTCTATAAAAAATAATGTATAACATACTAATAGAATGGTTGGATCTATAAAAAAATGTAACATTATGTTTCATTTATTAATTCTTATATCTTGATCATGAAAAATACTTATTGAAAAGTTAAATAGGTATCTTCAAGGAACCCATGAACAGAAAGATTTGATTTTAATTATTAAAAAAATGCCATGTCTTATCCGCATGACTTTGTTTGTTTTATCAACATACAATAATAATAGCATACTTTAGATATCTGATTATAATTCATGGTAGTTGTAACGATTACGACTTATAAAAATAAAACTGATAATTACAGTAATTATGTGATACTTTTGTTATAACTATTATTGTTAACATTATAAACTATTGTACAAGAGTTTCTCTTATATGTTAAGAATATTTAAAATGTGTACAATACATTGTGTTTGACCGGTCAGTTATATATACATACAAGTATACCATATACTATGTACTAGTTTTAAAACGTTTTATAAATATATATAGGTAATAAAATATTCTACAGATAAAATAATCATCAACACAATATAATATGTAAATTATTAGATTATATTGTATATACTTAACGATAATATGAATACTATTTGAATTTGTATGCTAATAATTATTATTTCTTATTAATCGCATTTTTAAATAATGGTTTTTATTTTAACGACAATTTAAAAATATTTCGGTTAAAACTATAAAAGGTAATACGTTAAGATTCATTAAACATTTAAAAAAACATAGAACATAATTGTTTTTATACCTATTTTTGTAGTCAGAATCAATTTGTTTGACTACAAATTTCAAAATGGCTATATATACTTTATTTCGAATGATTTGTTTTAGATCCCGATTTTTCAAGTGCTATACCTATCAATACTTGCAATTTATGGCTTTCACTACAGTGCATTTGGTTTTTGTCGAATAGACGTTTATTAAGATAGTAAACGTCCTTCGGGCTTTGATTCTTTCTGGTCACATGGTCATGAGTTTTGGGTGATTTGTATTTTTTTTTTTATTGTTTGTTGTCGTAAGCACGGTACTTGCAACTTATTAATTAATTTTGTATTACAAGTTCGTTTAACATTTCACTGAAAAGTCTATAAAAATCGCTGTATAATTGTTGTTTTGTTTTAAATTTAAGGATATTTAACTTTACATTAAGCATTTATAACAATGACATCATATGATGTCTAAAAAAAGTTTATTTCATAATCTATCATATGTGTATTTGATGTATGAGGTACCTACTATTATTATTTTCCAATTACCTATGTGTCTATAGGTAGTCTTTTATCAGACATGTTAGAAATATGTAAACGTAACTTCGTTTTGTTTATTGCCAGAGCCGAAAACATATATAGTAATCCTAAATCGTTTTAAAAAATATGTTGTAGCCTTGAATGCACCATGGAACGGTTGTATTATTTGTCATATAAACTTGTGTGATTTGACTGACCAAAATCAGAAATATGTTTCAAAACGTGTGAATTCGCTCTATTCGGTTATATTTACTGAAAATAAAGTTTTCAGATACCTACCAACTTTTAGAAGTAATTGTTGTTACAATATGAATCTGAATTTGATTGAATCCTCTTGCAGGTATTACATGTATTGTGATTAAAACGGTGACGGCTAATTAAATTCATTCGTTTGTCTAGACTTAATCATTTTTATTTAATAAAATCCAACTCACAGAATTTTTAAACAAATCTTTTAATTATAAAACTCAATTATTATTCATTAGTGTAATATATTTTAATTGTAAAAAAGTCATAATAATTGTTTTTTTTTCATTTTAAATGATTAAAACAATACATTTAACTATAACAAAATAAAAGTTAAATGTACGATTGAATAGTATAACGTTTTAATATAATAACATAATACAATTACCTATATATATTTCAGATGTATTCTGGAAATAATGGAAAATTGAGTTCGTTTTGTAAGACCTAGTAGGTACGGCTGAACGATACTGCAGAGTTAAACGTAACATTAGCAATATTGACTATTCAACAGTGCTTGTACTAATTCTTCTATGTCCTATTTAATGACAAGAATACAATTCAAAAAATTAATTTAATATTATTTATTTATAGTATTATCATTATATCTTGATAATCATGATTAATTTTAACTTCCACTTAATATTATTAGGTTCGATTTGTTAATTTAAAGTCGGCACATACATAATTATATCATATGATATGTTTATATTTTCTGTAGAATGTTAATATATATATATATATATATTTAATTTTAATGAAGTGCGTTAATTAATCTTTGATGTTATCGTTTTACTTCTATTAAGTTCTATTTCTTATAACGAGTGCAGTAGTGTTCTGAAATTATAATATTTATGTATACCTGAAAACCGTCTGTCGCCGCAAATCGTTGAACGGGACATCCGTTCTTGTCTACTACAAATTTGGTGAAATTCCATTTAATAGTTCTGAAAAATGTTCAAGCTCATTATATCAACCAAACTAAAGTCTGCAATACAAAAAACAAGATAAATTTCGCATCTGGCAGCATTACTTTGAGTTGAAAGAGCCGGGCAACTTGTTCTTGAGAAATCTGTACATCGGATCTTGCGTTCTACCATTTACGCAAATTTCCGAAAACACTTCGAATTCTGGATGATTATCTGCCAATATTTGAGCTGAAATATTCCCACCGATGTTCTATATTATATAGAAAAAATATATTATTATTAATAACTCATAATTCACAAGTATGAGTGCGAGTTTTAATAGCACTGTAGCGGTCGGGCATAAAACGAAAATCATAAGTAATAACGATTGTCAACAGGAATAATCTAATTAAACGCAATTCAAAGCCATCGTAACGGATGTCATTTGTATAGGAACAAAATAAAAATGTTTACCTATAAAAAAGTTTATACTTTCATAAATTGTATTTATTTTATCTTGCAGTTTAAAATCATAAGTATAGTGAATTTTATTCACATTATATTATTAAATAATATAAAATATTTATGTCAATTTTCTCAGCTGATATAACTATTATATATTTATATACAAATTTATTTTGTTTTTTAAAACTTTTTGGGCTTTTTTTAGATTTGGCATTTACTGATAGGTATGTTCTGGCGCTGTGTGTCGTTCTAAATCATTTATAAAAGTTGTTTTTTGGAGACGACATTTTCTTATAGCCGTGTGAGTATTTCACTATAATACACCATACTACTAATCAAGTAGGCGGATTACAAATTTTCCCAGTAAAGTTAATTTTGCCTGTTTGTAGATAAAAAAATTGTAAAACCAATATTTTCCTTCAATGTTGTTGTATTGTACTTGTATAACATTTTTTTAATAAGCTGCATCTATAAATTATACTAGGATTTTCTAACACTTTAAAAAGCCAAATTGCGCTCATATACTAACGAATCAACTAATAATTTATCCGCAACTCCAGGTGACGACGAGTTTAAAATGATTAATCCGACGTGAAAAATATTAAAGTCGTTACCTGTAAGAAGTCGTTGCTGGGGAACACCAGTATTTCTAAGCCACATGCCTTGTACTTGTTGGCCAATTCCGACAGAGCGCATACGTTGTTCTGTGTAAAACCGCATCCGGACGCATAATTCACGATGATCAACACTTTTCCACTGCAACCCAAATATGCATGCACATTTTATCACCATGTATATTATTAATTATGATGTACCTATTGTATGCCTACATCACGAGGTCGTGTACTAAAATATAGATATTGTTGTGCAATTTGGTCATTCAGTATGGGTTAATTATACTTGGGTGGATGGGCGGGGGAGCTGTGTCGGCTGTATCAATAACTCACAACACCGATAGAAGTACTTACAATAAGACTACATTTATATGTCTAAATAAAATAGTTTTACAAGGATCCTCGGTTTTCTTTTAAATTATAAAGTATGGGTGTTATAAAGTAGGAGTTTAAAGTACCTATACATTTGTCGGATTTATATACAATCAATTCGTCTTATCAAATCATTCAGATAAAAGTATTATAAGAACCCAATCCGTAAAGTAAATTGTACCAGTAGAGCGTATATGGCATTAGGATTTGGCACATGAAAAATACATTGGCAAATATTTTCGAGCTATTTAGGTCCAACTGTATTCAATTCAATGCCACGGGCCCACAAGTATTATTATGAGTATTAACTCATCGTGGCTTAATTTATTAGAATAAAAATAGTAAAAACAATGTGCATAGGCAGTTCTTGTGATTTTGAAAAAGTTTATCAAATGCTCGTAAAACAAAATTATACCAATGTATTTTCGATATTTATAAATGGCTTTTAGATCAACTATTGTGTGGAATCATATACTAAGCTTTCAAGATTTTTGCGTATAAACAAAAATGTAAATGTAAATCATACATATATGTATCTAATATCTATATTGAAAACATCTAAGAACAATGAAACATTTAAAATGTCTGTTAATAACACAAAAAGAAGTTTAAAATATGTCTAGAAAATGTTAATATAAATATTTTGTAAAATATCCAAGTTTCTACAATTATTATTAATTTTGAATTAGGACAAAAAAATCAAAAACAATAAAAATTAAATGGTTGCTATCTGTTATAGCTTACAGATTATAATACTATAATAGTAATAGGAGGAAATTATTAATTGTTGCTAGATGGGTTAAAGTATGCATTAAATCGTGGTGTTCATGGTTTCGAATAAAGAAATTATATCTTAAAACTGAAGTTGAATGTATGTGTGTAGCTTATATAGGTACTAAAAATCTAGATTTATATTTTCACAAAATCGTTCTTGGAGATTTCGGAAAAAAAAATGTTTATAAGGATAAGTTAATATAG
>PVMI01084462.1:0-12374 GCA_008528875.1 Aulacorthum solani
AGAGTTGAATATATATATATATATGTATATTGAACTTGTATAGGTAACGTGTGACCAGCATTTTGTTACCCGTATGTATTAAATATACGGAACACTATACGACACTGCGAGGTGTGAATCCACCTTTAGGCTGAGCTGCAGAACTTTAGGGTATGACAGACGACCACGATGTATAACTTACAGTGAACCCCCGGGCTGTAATAATAATAAATATTGTTCCTCGCAAAGATAGCAGTGACCACGCTTCCAGAGATGTTATGAATATAGAGTCTTGATTTACAGTCTGGACTTTAGTGATAGACTGGTGAACAAGATAATATATCACGGTTGTATTTCTAAGAATTATCGACAATTACCACCCACACAAATGTATACATATACGATATGGTTCGTAATTTACACAGTATCATCATTATTCTTGAAGACAAGACACGGGCCACTTCGATTTTTGAAAATTAACTGTTGAGAAAAATACTTGTGCTTTGACTCATGTTAAAAGTGTAAATATAGAAAATTTCGTTCGTAATCGCATTAATATACACGAAGAATAGTTACGCAGAAAAAAATCTCCATAGACGCATTGGCATAATATCATGTCCAGTTGAACGATTAAAATTCACACTGTTGCTCATAGTATTATTTAAGCGCGTAAGAGTAACATAATATTATTATTGTTCACGTGGACACTGCAACAGTCAACTACGGAATAAATGTGTGCGGTCGACGTTAAGAGCAACAAACATGAAAAAAATGCGTACGCGGAAAATAATAATTCTACCGACATTTGTTGATTTAAACGGAGTAGAATAAAAACCGCCACACTTCATAATTTAAAAAAAAAAATTAATTTAAATTTTTATAAAAATGTGGTGTTAAAATAACTTCAGATTTATGTAAACATATTTTTTAACAAACTAACTAATAATTGCTCAAGAAAATGAGTAATTTTTGTTAAAATCGTCCTGTATAATAAGCACTATGGCTATACATGTGGTGTTGAAATTGTACTCAGAATGATTATTTCGAACTCAAACCTACTCCAACAACCACAGGCCTGGCTTAAGGGGTAAGTATAATATAATACATTATATTATATTCCTATGGTTTCACAACATTCAACAAACAAATAACTATAAGACGTAATAATGTAAATACAATATATAATATAAAATAAATATAATAATTACTAATTAGGTTGGACATACTGCAGTCCTTGCAGTTAGTAATTTTCGTCAGTTGAATACTTGCGAAGGGTAAGAGCATAATATACAGTATATCCTAGTGTGGCATTTAAGATTTGATTTATACCAATGAACGAAGGGATATTGGTTGAGCCGGATTATTAATAACAATAATAAATTATATATTTTGAACTATTTAAATGCTCTACCTATGTATATATAATTAGCACTAAATACCATTGTTTGTTTATTTTTATAAAATATATTGTTGCTGTTATTCAACAGTCACAAAAACGATAAATTAATTTCAGTCTAGACTATCTACCCAATAATAATGCTTTTTTCGACTATAATTTTGTTTCTGTATTATTGTTTTATTTTTTTGGTACCTATATGTTAAGCTGCTATTAAAGACAAGACAAATTAAGGGACTTTCTTAAGTTTTTTTTTTTTTTAATGTCTAATTTCTTATTTTTTTTCTCATTGTTTTATACTGCATTTTGGTGGGCTTATGGAATATACTAATACGTTAATTTTTTTAATACATTTTTTTATACAAATATAATAACTTGTAAAGTCGTTAATAAATGGTTTTTTTTTACAAAATACGTATCTGTATTCATTGTCTTAGACTTTTCCAATATTATGTTTGATACAGTATAAGTAACTTCAAACTATGTATATTTTATAATAATTAGGTATACGTATATAATATTTAATAGGTACACAGATCATTTGATTAATATTATATATTATATAATATTTCATACACCATTAAAACTGTTTCAATGTGAATAATTTACAGCAAATATATTTTCTGCTTACACACGTTGTATTACACTGTTAAACTACTAACTTGAGGTACTAAAACTCAGATGTTTTATTTGTTACATTAAACGCAGCCACGGGTTGTGTAATTTCCGGAAACGTATCTTGCAAGGAATTCACGGTAAAGTTAGGGGATGGCCGCGAACATCGAAAAATTCACTAGAAGCAATAATTAATTAATATTTCTTCAATATGTTGATTTATGGCATATTTCAATTAGATATTCAAATTTTTGGATAAAATACAATACAAAGTTTAATCATAAGTGAAAACAAATTAAATTGAAGTTTTATTTTAATCAATCTACAAAAAAAAAAAAAACATAAATTATATACATATATTATATTATTATGACATATGCGTTTATGTCTAGTGCATTATCATTGAATTTTATTTTGTAAAATTATTTAATATCGAAAGCAACTCAAATTTAATAATGTTTAATCAACTTTGATTTGTTGAACGTATATACTACCCTACACTTTCAAATTCTAATGCATAAGTATTTTATTAGGTACCTAATTTGAAAATATCTACTTTTTAATTTTATTTTTGATATTCTCTATAGGTAAAACATTAAAAAAATCTTTATATTGAATATTTAAAATCAAAATCCTTGTTGGTGGTAGAATTTCACTAAGCTATTCGTATAGCTTTTTGATTTAAATATAAAATACTATTAAGTATTAAATCATAACATGTGAACTATTCGAAATTAATTAATAAACTGGTAAATATTAAAATCCACTTGGCACTTGTCACAAGTGGTAATACCTCAGAATAATAGTTGTTTTGTATTTAGTGGTTATAAAGTGAAGCACCGTTGTAGTTATTAATCCCATCATAAAAACTAAATACATACACCCAAGATGTATGCCTTTAGAATGAACCAGAATTTCTTAACTACAAAATTAAACATCTAGTTAAAGGTTAATAATAATAGTCAAGTTATGTCATTTTGGAACGATTTACTTTAGTTACTTTATCGAATAATATTTATTTAGTCACGGGCACCATTGCTCTATTATAATAAAATACTTTTTTTATGCCTATAATTTTAACTTAAAATTATAAAGTTCGTAATATTAGAAAAATTGAACATAAAATTATATCGGTTTTAATTTTTAAATTCCCTCAGCCCTTTAGGAATTTTTGGTAGCACCAACCCTAGTCGAGTAATACGTCGTAACGATGGTAATAAAAATGGGTTGAAATTTAATCTCGTAACTAGGTACTTATTATTTCTCCATACCTATCGTTTTATAATTGTTATTTGTTTATAACAACATACCTACACATTACACGCATTTATAGTAGCGAGGAACTAGTTAGTATAATATCATGTCTGTACGCATACCTATGTATTATAATATTATAAACTATCTACCTGTACATTAAAATCGATCGATTTCTTCGATGAATCGAATATTAGAAAATATGCAACTGTACATATATAGAGCTACAACATATGTGTACATAATACGTACATATGATGCACATAATATTATTATAATCACATAATGCAGAGTACAAAACATATATGCATTGGTATAATCATACGTTTATCATATTATACATAATATTTATCCAATCGCCCAACGCGCTGCAGTACGACGAAACGAGAACACGCGAACAGAAAATATGGACTAATATTATACAGGCACTCCTGAACAATTGAACACTGACCTCGGCCGGACTATTAATATTTGTGTACATTTGATATACCTATTTTTTGTTATTTATTATTATTATTATTGTTATTATTATTATTATTACTATCATTATTAATAACATAATAATATCTCTGGTGCATATAATTTGTAAATATTCATCCGGTTTTTAATTATATAGGTATGTCTATGAACTGCTGCAACGAGATCAGACGACTATAATAATGCGTGTACATGCGTCCATTTACCAGATCGCCATCAATCATCGTACGATATTAGCTACATATTCGTTTCGAAGAATAACATCACCGTGGAGCAAGCACAATAATAATATATAATACCAAACCATCTTTTTGTATTCCACCGCAAATGAACGGCGAGGTTTTGTGTCGTGTGAAATAATATTATTATTATACATTTATGTGGGCGCATAACCGACGAATCGCGAAAGTACACTTTTACGCGCAGAGTTTTTAGTATTCTTAATAACGCTAAATATCAATACTCTCCCCCTACGCGACCACATTGTGCCCCCACGCCTCCGCCGCCCCTCTTGCCCATCGAATCCACCACTCACGGGGTTCTCTCGCGAAACGTGATTATAACGATTTCTTAAAATCGGGCAGGGTGTGTGGGGGGTGCGTGTAGCCTTTAAAAAGATGATAATATTGATCTTTTTTTTACATTAAAAAAAAAAAAAAAGTAAAAGTAAAACTAACGGGGGTGAAGTGTTATGATGACTAGAGGGGTGTGTGAGGGGGTAGCGCGGTCGGGCAAATTATAAGTCGACGAGGGTGTATAATATGTGTGTGTGTATACGTGTGTGCGTGCGTTCGCTAGCGTGTGCGTGTGTCTGTACGGGTGTGTGAGTGTGTGTGTGTGTGTGTGCATTGTCTTTCTACCTCCCCCGACCAGCACCGCACCCTCTGTTTTCCGCGCTGCACAGGTCCGAACTCTGTTTCCTCTTCCCCTTTTTTTCCACCCCGCCGTTTCTTATTATATTCTTCTCATTTGTTACCGAACCCCCTTTCTTATTTAGCCCTAAAAAAAACCCACTGTGCAGTTCGTGTGTTAAAGCTTCGTCGCCGCCGCACTCTGTCTCTCCGCGCAGCAGTGCGACGGTATATTTTATAATAACGCACATTCGTAATACAAAAAAAAAAAAAACGAAAATAACCAATAATAATATAATGGTAATGATAATAACAGACGAGAGTCGGAAGCAATTTCCATACCGTTAGCAAATAATACACCACGAGTATAAGTCTGCAATGTTGCTGATGCTCAAATTTAATTCTATAATCATACATGGTAGTGTATATATATATATTTATATATAATATAGTATATATAGTATAGTAATGATATATGCGCGTTCTGACGAATTTATATGAGTATATACGACGGGTTTTAAAAAAACAATTATTGAATCAATATTGTAAAAATACGAGGTATTTTTCGAGATACTCACGTATTTGTTTAAACTTGATTTTTAGCATCAGGATCATCATCATATTAATAATATATCAATGTATATTTAATTTTCATGTTTGAGTATCGAATTCGAGGAAAACATTTTCATTGCACGTATTTGTGTTGAACTAATTTTTTTAAATGCCCTATGGCTTCATGATATTTTATATTGTCTGTGTATAATTTATTTGTTTAGAATAATAATAAAAAAAGACTATTCAATTTAAATTTATAAAAATATGCAAATAATCAACAAAACATCCAATTGTTAATTCGTAAATTATATTATTAACAGTAAATTTATAAAGCAGGCTATATAAGTGTCTAAATAATTAAAAACTATAGCTAGGTACTAAAATAAATTTAAAAAAAAATGAATGCAGTCATATACCACAATCATTCAAACGTTTTCTGAAAATTGTAGTTTTTCACCATTTAATATATTACGAGAATCATACTTAAGTATGTTACGGATATCATATTATATACACGACAATATGACACGTCAAACCGTTAGCTATATAAGTATACCAAATAACCATTTAAAAACAAAAACAAAATCTTATTTGAGTTTGACGAACGTTAATGTTATTTTCTGAATGACAAGTACGACTGTCATTATGTTTAAAAAAAAATGTTATTTGGTTTATAAAATAATAATTGATTGAGACGAAGTTATCGAAAAGTAATATACGCGTATTCATAGCGTTGGAAAATAAATAAATATCATCTGCAGATTGCTCTGGTGCAGGCACCTTCGTGTACAATTATAATAAGTGGCTGGTATATATGATAATATAGGTATAATAGCTGGTAAGCATGTATAAAACTGTTTTATAGTCCACGAAATGTACAAGCGATTGGATGTAATTACTTAAACGTCTCTGGGCTTCAACTTAATTACTTTGGTAGATTACGCGTCGATGTGTACCCTATATGCGTAGGTCTAAATACTCATCTCGGTGGATCCGCGTGTGCCGTGGTCCACCCGGTGGTACGTTTAACCCTGTTCGGAACTTCCGGATATTTATCGGCCAAACTCTGCCCATCAGCAGTTTGCCAAACATTCGCATTTACATCTGACGCATTTCCGTAATTGATCCATTTACGTTACGAGCCGTCTGCGGACCAATTACGCACTGCACGAGTCGTGTGCAGCGGGGGTGTTGATGTGCTATATTCACACCCACACACACACACACACACACACACACACACACACACACTCACCGTGAGTAGGAAAACTGGCGCACAGGAGCAAAACATATAAAATGTGATTACGCCGTGAGTTGTGTATAGTGGTCGCTGAGCGGTATAGATAGATTTGGGGAGCGAACTTTTTTTCTTGAATGGACCTTGACGGCGGCCCACTGACCCGAATAAAAAGGGCAAAAAAAAAGAAAAAAGGATGCATTTAGTTCCAAACTGCAGGGTCCCGCGACCCCAACAGCTTGTTAAGTGGTCATTCACGTTTTCGCAAGGGGATGGATTCGTTTCCCCCAACGTAATATATATATATATATATATATATAAATATATAATACACACCACAGAGTCCGCAATGCAACCACCGATGACACCCGCTCCTCTAGTGCTGCAGCCCTACCTACCACACCAACGCCGCTATATATATATCGCATCGAAGGGCGGTATAAGCATTTCGTATAATATTCTTACAGTTATATTGTCATTATTATAATAATATTATAAACATTGCCTTTTTTGGCCATCATAATATCATAACATACGTATTATATGAACCAGAAATCTAACGTTCATATATTATTATTATTATTATATTATGTAGATATATATTGTATCGTATCGGCTAGGGTGAAAACACGGAGCGGCAAACATCACGCTTCCAAAAGAGTTGCGGACGATTTTAATATCGGTGTGGCATGATATAATATCATGTATATAGCTACGATATGTATAATATTATGTCATATATGTCGAAACGAGTCAAAAGACAAACAAGGGGTTAATAAACGTGGGTGGGCTGAAATCTCCATGTCTTGCTTCTGTAGACTTATACTACTCGATTTATACACTCGACCTTATATATAACATATTATATTATATGTTTGATAGAAGGTTAGGGTTGTTTTCCTTAAAAAATCGTAGAGTGGTAGGTTTAGATTTTAAAATGTTGTCTACGCGCGTGCATAACATAATATCATAATTTACACATTATTCAGTTTAGGATGATGCCTCACAGAATAATAATTTATCGAAGTCGTATTACAATACCACGACTTTTATGATAATATTATACTTTATTCAATAGAACCCATTGCAGTACGATACGCTATGACCTAGCCATATAGATACCGCAAGTACCCGTGCAAATATATTTTTTCTGCATTTATAAATTAATATTTACTTATAAAAGTTGTATATCATAATGTATATACAGTACCAAAGTATCTAATTTTCGGTTTGCGGTTGATTTAAGCCATCGAGTATTATTTCCAATCAAAAAAAAATAATAAATAAACAATAACTCCTGATCATTTCAAAATCGATTATGATAAAATCAAGAAATTAACAAATGTACGAATATTGTTATCATAGTAAAATTAGCATCCTTAAAGTATTATAAAATATTCCATTTCATAAATAAATAATAATTGATAAAACTACGATGAGGTGAGTCGTATAATATAATTTATGGTTTTTCAACAATTTCATTGCTACAGCTATAGTATAGGTATTAATTATAAGCACTCTAAATATTAAAATTTTAGCACGCACCTATAAATATAACGTCACCACATTAAACAACCAGTATAAAAACCATAATGAACTTCCTTCTATCACGTATTATGACACATTGACATACTAATTACGTCTGTTTACGAAATCTATGGAGAGTTCATTATTGTGGAGGCGGTTGTATAAGATTTTGGAAAACATGGAACATAATATTTAGCAATACATATTTTAACAACTTAACAGCCATAAAATAAATAATAAAATAACCATCAATTATGTGTCAGCATTAGAGTATAATTAAGTTGATAGAAGAAAAAAAATATTATGTTGTTGAATGAAGAAATTAAGTCGTTTCAAAATGTTCTACACCCTATAGTTTTTTTTACATGCTGGTAGACGTTCATCTTGTCTTTCAGTTAGATAGCTTCAAGACAGAATCAATAATCTACGAAAATACAAACTTCCGTACACGAAGTATAGGTACATTATACATAGTTAAGTACCCTTAATCGACGTCCGATGAATCTAAATTGAAATACAAGAACCTGCATAAAATACATAACCAATTGCCATAATTGTATTGTATTATTAAATGTCTATATTATCTTAGGACATCGCTAAAACGGTTGAATGTACCACTGGAAAGCACGCGGTAAATACAATTTCGATAAAACAATATATTACAACTATTTATTTAGATAACAAACATATCGCTAAATAAAATCAAAGATGAAAGTCACGACTGATGGTCCGTACCGGACTGTCTACTAATTATTATTTTACGCGTATAATAGCATATGTAGTATTATTAGACAATGCCCAATATTGTAAGCCAGCGACCACGATGTTCGTATACTCTACGACGTACAAGTCCGGAATCGCAAGTTTATCTACGACAAAGTAATACAATAATGATATAGCAGCATTGTATAAAATACGCATCACGAGATTCGGTCGGATTGAGGTCAGTACACATATAGAAGCGCCTCACACAATAATTATTACGAATATCGTTCTATTTCCATTCTAGTTAATACGTGCACTCTTTCCGTCTAATTTTTAACTGATCATTAGCCGGAATTTCATTTCAACGATATTATTGTCTGTAGGCCGTGCATGGCCCCTGCTGTGTGATTTTTGCCATTCGGTCATGAGTCATGACGTATTATTGCACTTAATATAAAAACGTGATGAGGGCGGCGGTCATTACCAGCTGATGGAAGAAAAGCAACAACAATATTATACATGACACGCGGTACGATAGAGCGGATAGAGGTAGAAAAAAAAGAGACGTTAATGTTTTGACTAGTAGACGTCACTGTTTATATGTTTTTTTTCCTGTCACGCCGGCACATATTATAATCTTGTTTATGTGTAATAGGTAATAGGTAATTCCATGCGAAGGATGAAAAAGAGAGAAAAAAACGATTTTTTTTTGATTATATAAAATTACATACCTACATAGACAATAGTGATGACAAATCACTTCAAGAATTAACTTTTCGCTTCTAATTTACGATGTTCACATCACTTACATAATATCATATATATATATATTTACGTGACTAAATAGGTAGGCTTAGGTCCACCGGACCAATAAATGTCACAAACGAGTGAGTAGAAGGTCCATTTTTTTCCAAGGAAAAACGTTCATAATATTCTAATGTTGGTGTATAATGTTCGTGAAATATACATTTGTTCTGTAGTTACCTACTATACAGTTGATTTGTTTTTTTCTAAGATCAGAAAATCACATTTATGGTGAAATAGACACAGGCACAGTATATATAGTGTTGGGTACCATAAACCTATGTGTAATTTAGACGATAATGTGACCGCGAGACTAACTTCAATAACACTATGATAAGCCATTCCGTTAACAGTTTTCCATCTGTATTGCTTTTGTATAATTTACGGTGACGCTTACCGCGTACGTTAGACGATCCTGCGAACCGGACAATTGTTGGTACAGCCGTCCAACCGAATGGTAATCGGTATAAGTATAATATTTTTTACGTGGATAAAAAAACTCAAAAAACTGTATAATCGGAATAGGTTCTATGTAGTGTGTGATAATATAATATACTTTGTGCAGCATGTATAATACGACGTATCCATGCTTATAACATAACGGTCCATTCTCCTAATATGTCTCTTTCCCCTTTAATAATAATATGTCTGTGTAAAATAAAGTTGGAAATCAAGAAAATATCCACGAACAAAAGGAGTTGTCAACTATTTATAATGTATGAGCGTCCCAAAATTAGAGTGACGATAATATATAATATGTTCATCGATAACGCAAGCAGATTTTTGTGGTAGAAATAATAAGGTTACAATAGGTATAAAGTGTATTTAAACAATATATGACTTAGGGAACTATAGATACTGATATTTGCTGTCACACGAGTAAAAACTACTCATTTTACATTTACATGGGTATACATTTGAAAATTGGAATTGAAAATATTTTCAAAAGGTTTTCGATCTACAGTTTTACTCCGAGACTTAATCTCCTCCGTTATCAATCCGACTGACTGACGTTTGGTTTTTAGGTATTGACAAAAAACTTTATTTCATTTATTTGACTCACAATGGTCAACATGTTACCAATTATTTGTATGAGTAATTATATTAATAAGTACTTTGTTTTTGGTTACCTCAAATGCTATGTAGAGTCACAACGTGTGCGCCATATTGTCATCATGGTTTGAGGTGAGAAAAACAACCCGAACGTCTTCTGGGCATATTATTATAATATAGTACTCGTGTTATGACTTATAATATTACGGTGTAAAATGGTACAACCTACCTACTAATATCCAAGAGACGTGTGGAATACAAACAATCAATTATTCTAAAATTCTGTTTGTCATAGTAATATCATTATAACAATTAACAATATTATTACAGCGATAAAAGAAATCAAGGTGTAACATACGTATTACCTATATAGTGGCGGAGGTGATTTATACACGTTTAATAATAACGTACCTAACGGTTATAAGGTTCAGCTGCAACTAGATAAATCAATAAGTCAACAGCATTGGGAAAAATAATAATAAACGCATAAATTATTCGGGCAAACAAATGTCGTGTACTTCGACCGTCGTTGGCAGCCGAGGTACCTTTACAACTAGACTACCTAATATGTGCATTGTGCACACACCGTCTGTGCACGTATACCGACACTTAAACGCATCATAATATACTCATCGGGAGTGTACACGGTGTTCACGTCAGGTCTCTCTTCGACCCTGGAAACATTGTCACGCTCAGGTAGATCGACGACTAATGATGGCACACACACACACACACAAGCACACACCCGCGATCTTACTCACACGATCACACGCATACGTACGCACACACGTAGAAACAAAACGGAGCTAGGAAAAATACGAAAATAAAATAAAAAAGGCGTCTTTATGATATATCCTATCGCATGGAAAAAATCGTGGTCTAATGACGACGTCTTGGAGGTAATTTGCATCCGGTGGGTAAGATACTTAATGTTTTCCCGTCTTTTTCGTTTTTTTTCTTCGTCTTCTTCCAACCCACCGCGACCGTGCCGACCATAGAGTACACATTAATCATTTAAACACCAGGAGCATGATAATTCGGTAATTGACTTCGTATGAGAGATGTCCGTCTCCCGAGGCGGTGTCTTTTTTTACTTTTTTTTTTTACCACGGTATTCGTGGTTTTATTCGATTTTTCAACGATGACAGGTCGACACGAATAAAGATGGGAATAATGAAAATAAAAAATAATAAATAAGTGAAAACATATTAAAAATAATAACTTGACGTGGGAGGTAAAATGCGAATCAAATATCCAGAAGGCGAATCATTTGGCTAGCAAACTCAACGCTCAATTATGCCGGTGTCTTATAATATTATGTGTACGGTAGACAATACGAGTATTATACATAGTAGGTACCTATACATTATACGCGATACTTTGTGGCTCTTTGAATCAGCCTCGACTGTTAATTCTGAGGCCCAATACATGTCGAAAAATAGAGAAATGGTTTTTGTTTTGTTTTTTGTGTTCGTCGCGTAATCACAATACATTCTAAACCACAGTCCAATTTATTCAAATACTTTGTACTATTTATACCTACCTAATATAACAATTAACAATTGTAGTGAAACTTGTTTTTTATATTTATTAATAATACATATGCAACTATATTATATCGTCTGTATAGCAATAATATGCGTAAACATGAATAATATTATTGTTATTGTTTATAATTTGTTACTAATGTCTATATAGATACTGATAAATTAATAATTAAAATTTGAAAAAAAAATGTTAAATAGATCAAATTTATGTACCTACGATATTAATCTGTAGTCAATAGTTTTCATGGCATTGTCATTGTACCTATATATAATATATACCTAGTTGTAAAACAATTATTTAACCAGTGATCACTGCGTACTCTTTTAGATCCAAAGAATAATGTATATCTTGAGTGGACTATACATTATGCCAT
>PVMI01084469.1:0-18531 GCA_008528875.1 Aulacorthum solani
TTTTTCTGAACATTTTTACCAACATATTTAATTTAATTAAAATTACGAAATATTTGTAATCCTTGTCCCTATGAGTCTTAAAAATAAAACAGGGTTATGAAATCTCAATTATTTCAAGGATATCTTAATGGGTAAACCCTCACGGGACATCCTGTACAATGTGTACTGCAATAAATGCATATATTAAATCTAATAATAAAGACAATATTGTACAAAAAAAAAATTAAATGTAATAATATAATTTATATTCAGATAGGTAAGAATGGTGAAAAAATCGATATTTTAATATCAAACAGATTATACATGAAGGTAAACTTTAGATAAGCCTGAAAAGTAGCTGTTATTTATATTGATTATATTATGAGTTATTATTTAATATGAAGAAAGAAAAATTATGACATATTTTAGAAATAAAATACAATCATTAACAGTTTTTTTTTTTATACAAATGAAAATTATTTTTAGCAAGTTAACATTGATTAATAAATGTTCAATGCTTCATTTATTCACAATTAAATAGTTAATTAATGGTCATATTGGTTTTTTAAGTTGAAAAATAATTTCTGCTTATTTTTAATATTTTTCTTAGAACGTCTCATCTCAAAACGTATACCACGTCATATTTATCGAACAATGCACTTTCTTTCAGACTTATTTTCGAACACTTGATCATCTGCCAGCAAGAGCAATCAGATAACAAATAAAATAATTTATTTATATATATAAATTATACATAATATACTTTCTAGACATATTTTAATGCAAAGTTATAAAGCTGTACAAATGGTGCACAGGAATGTACGTGTAACAAATTTGTAAAATATATGTTTATCCATATACGTATCATGAGAAATAGCACTTTTTTAGTTTATAGACAAACAACCTTCCTATGAAATCCTTCGATGGATTTGATGTAACGGTTCTACTTGTACCTTTCTATTCTACGAACCGTTGACTTAAGAATTTATTACACGTATTATAACTTAAGTTAACTGTTCGGTGTTTTCAAATATAAATAAACAGATAGCTAGCAAAATAGAAGATCGTTTTTCAGATGCCATATCAATAATCACGGTTAAGCTTTCAATAAAGTTATAAAGGCTTTTAAAAAGAACATTTTTATTAGTTCAACGAAATAATTGAGTGCTTCTTTTAAAAGCTTCCTATTTATAATTTTTTATATAACGTACCTATTTATAAAGTTTTTATTTACATTAATTATATTAACAAACTAACAAACACGTTTTTAAAAAGTCAATACATCTAAATAAACATTTTCTAATGGGAATTTTTAGAATATAATAGAGTACTTAAATATCGCTCTTGAGAATACTGAAGGTATCATATATGTCTGACCAAGAATATTAACTTCCATACATAATAGTACTAGTTATTAGTTATAATTAGTTGTACGTGGTGGGACAAATTCACGTATTTAAGCACAAAAGCTAGAATATTTCTCTTGCCCATTACCCACTCCTATGAATGTTGGATACCAGTTGTCTTGAAACTTATACTTCATCAAAACGCTTACTAAGAATATTATATACAAAGTTTTATTTTTTAATAGAGTTTGAAACTTTAATATTGGTATCATCCCAGCGTACTGCCAAAATACCAAAGAACATTAAAATTAATTAATTAAAAACTGATAGTCTCCCTTCAAATATTTTTATTAACATTACTTTTCTTATAAAAACAATTTAATAATTAATGGGTTGACATTTATCATATTAAAAAATGTATTAATTGAATTGCCCTGCAGATATTCTTTGTTAAATATTAAAAATTAAATTTGTAAAATTCTAAAAAATATATTAAAATATGTATCATAAATTATAATATAGAATTTAATAAAAAAAAATACATGTATATGAAATTATCAGCGAATAAATAGTAAATTTTTTTACTAGGATTAAATTTCATAGTTATAAAAATAATAAAAAATTTAGCAACAACATTTAATATCAACTAATTACAATTATTTTTAAAAAGACATTAATATAAATCAAAAACGCAGGTATATCGTTATAAAATTAATAATAAGTAAGTAATCTCAAAGTTTAATAACCATTAGTTCTATTAGTTATACAGAATACTTTTAAGTTACAGCTCGTTACTACTATTATGTACCTAATGTTATTTATTATTATTATTATTTTTTTTTAAATATGAGTAGCATAAAAACTTTTAACGTAGGTGCATGAGACGCATTAGGCTACACTGAGCTAAAAATAATTATACACAGGTGTTCTTACTTTCTGAACACGAAAATAGCAGATATTCGAACATCAAAGATAACCCTCTTTTATAGGTACGGTTTAGCCTACATTGTATTCCAATAATCATAATTATAATTATAATTACGCTCAAATAAGCTTTTTTATAGTCTACATGTAGATAAAATTAACTTTATTCTAACTTCTAATCGATAATAACATCAGCAAAACAAACCAATATTGCCAAAAAGAACCCTAAAAATGTATTATTTATTATTGTCATTTTTAATCGGATTTGGAAAACTTTTCTGTTATATGTAGTGTTTTTCGTGTTAAGGGAAAATTATTGTTGCGTTTTAACAATTATATTAATTAAATAATACAATATGTCCCTATGTATAAATTTAGTTATGAAAAATTAAAGAAAACAGTAAGTAATTTTTGGTATTTTCAAAACATCAAAAAATATATATTAACAAAATCGGTGTTATTAGGTATAACAAGCTAATAACGTTAATATATCGTGTTTGTTTTCACTCGCTTCGACATATTTAAAGACGGTGATTTGATTTCTACAGTTTTTAACCGGTATTTTATTTTATACATATATAGATCATTTCTTTGGCAGTCTAATTAAATCTTTTCGCTTGTTATTTCCCATAGAATAATAGGAACATGTTGAACAACATTACACACACACACACACACACACAGCGCGCACACTACGAGTGGTGAAAGTGTTATATTTTTATCTACGTGTGAATATATTTTCACTTGTATACAATTTTTGTAATGTAGGCTAAGTAGTAGCTCTACTTATTTCAGAGTTAATTTGCGTTTTTTTGTTTTATTTTGTGTAAAATAGTTAAGCCATTTTCAATAGAGAAGCGCATACGACATACACGACAATTGGGACAAATCCAAGAGAAATAATACCCGCGCGTGTTTCTCTGTTGAGTATTTGATAAGAGAATTAAATTTTTTACAGGGGTACCTATGGTACATACTGTATTCATATTTTGTGTTTAGTGTATAATGTGTATTAAGTTTTCAAGACGGTATAGTTAATTCATGAATATGCGATAATATTATCCAGCACAAATTGCGCTTGAGGCTAGGAGAATTACGCCAATAATCGGCGTAGTCCTGTGACAAAACCTCTAAATGATAAAAAGAGTAACTACACAATTAGTATTCTAATTATTAGTATCGAAAAACATGTATAATCACTAACTGATAAGGTTTAGGATTGCAATTGGGTGAGTGAAGAGGGTTAAGTAGGAGGACAATTATGTTAAGTGCTCCAGACAACAATAACGTTTAAACATTATAATATTATAGTCGTATATTAATTTACTTGCTGTTTTTATATATAGATACCTATATATATATATATTTTATTTTTCCATTATTAACTTTTCGTCGTTTCATTTCGTTGACATATACGTATATATATATACACATACAACATAATGTTACAGATGCAACTATGGTGTGTGTGTGTGTGTGTGTGTGTGTGTGTGTGTGTATTTGTACGCCAGAATACCAGCGATGGGTTACATCCCCCGGCTGGCCGAGTGGGAAAATAAAAATAAAATAAATGCCGGGTACACTTATTGTACGAAAATGACACGCCAGGCAACAATAATAATATTCATAGTAGTCGAATGGCATCGTGGCGTTATTTCGGATTCCATTTTAGCACTCAAGGACTTACGCACCGAAGACGTGCCCGAACATTCATTACACGCGCGAGACGCATTTAAAATTCTTGGGTGGAGCGGAGAAAATGTACACAGTTTGCATGCAGAGTTTTGATCATAATTCCTTTACTGATATACAATTTTTTTTCAACGAAAAAAATGCCAGGATTTTTACGGCTGTCTGGTTTTTTTTTTTTTTGAAATGGGTACATGTAACATATTACGTCACGGTAAATCCACATCACGGATAACAATGATAAAAAAAAGGAATTATTTCCTGGTAGATTCGAGGATTTTGGAAGTTTTTTACTCCACTACGTCCGTGGAACATTTAAGGCTTAAATATCATAGAGTTGGTGTATAGTATATTGAAGTATATCATAGTCCAAGTATTCAGTATAACTTCAGTTAAAATTAAAGCACGGCGTGATTTGTTTTTCACGATCAGTATAAAAATAAATAAATACCTAAAATTATTTTTAACAGGTTATATATTTACCTTCATGGTTAGTAATACACATAAATAACGTCTCCTAAATTAAAGATATAAACATAAATATTAAAAGATCGGCATATCTTGTCGGATAATGATTGCAGTAAACTGGGGTGGTACTATTCTTTTAAGACACGCGTTTCAGTCCATATAACCCTTAAAAAATAAAAAGGCAATACGTACAGAAACACATGCATATTCTGTTAAATAATAACAAATAAAAGTAATAATTATCGTCTAAAATATAAAAATATATAAATATTAATCTCTATTACTCTTTTTTTGAAACTGTTGCCGTGTAAATATACAGTTATTGCATACTTTCAAAAACTGTTGTAGGATTTTAATTCGACATAAACAAACAATTTTAAAAATATCATTGTTTTGACAAAAAAAAATAGTATATTGTATTACAATACTCAAAAAGTATATTTGAACTGAGATAAATAACTTATTTATAAAAAGAAATTTATTATGATACAAAATGTTTAATTGAATAAAACAAACGTTTTCATTAGCTAATTGAATATTACTTTTCAATGTTATCCAAATATAACATTAAGAGTTAAATTAATTTAATTAGGAAACAGATAAATGTATATCATATATTTATTGAGGTAAATGTTTTTTTTTCTGAACTCCAACACCGTATAAGCGTAGTTAATATATGATTCAGAATTCATATAACTTGCAATTAAAAATAAAACTACTAAAACTACTAAATAAAATAGTTTGTAAATTTTACAAATAATTTAAAATATCAAATAATATTGAAAAATATTTTTATTTCATTTTAACTAAATTAAGTATTTAATTATTTAATTGAAACATATCGGTAAAAACGTAAAATACTTTTTTTTAAAACCTTTTTATGCACAATAAATGCATTGTTTCTATAATGTATGTTAAATTGTATAAATTGTATGTAAAATATATACTATTAAGTTGATAGAAATTTATGTATTGCAAAATATTATTTTTAAAAGATGAATAAGATTTTCATAAAAATTTAAATCAATACAATTCTGAATACTAAGAACAGATATATTTAATTATTAAACATTATACACACATACAAATTGAATAAATTGTTTTATCATGAATGATTTTTTTAACATAAAAAAATTAAACTATCACATATAAATTATTTTTTTGTGCATAAGGTTAGTAAAAATCTAATGCACATCGTAAATTTAGACATATTTTATTTTGCAAACAAATCAATATTTTTCAATTTAATTTTATCATGCAGGTAGAGCACTAAAAGTGGGCAACTTCAAATTTATTACGTCCATAGTAAAACAAAGTCCTAAAGACTAGACACATAATAATACAATATTCGTCCAAAAGTTGTGTGCCTGTCTCTTCTATACTAGGGAAATAACGTTAATAGTTCCACAATACTACCCCCTCTTAATGTACATACCACAAAATTGCTTTTGTAAAGCAACCACTGCCACTCCCCTACCACCTTCGACTGTATTACGCTGAATAAAACAACACACACCTCAGTGCAAACAAAACCACAACGGTTCAACGGGTTCAAGTTATTATTAAAACGTCATTATGTCACCGACTTCAAAATGCAAGACACCCCCAATAGTGGGGGGGCTTGACAAAATGCAATAAAAATAAAACATTAGACTTTCAGCGATCTTTGTGAATACGTAATAAGTACACTAATACTACGTAGATCAAAATAAAAATAAGTTATATTAATTATGACTTACGATAACTTAATATATTAATTTAAGTACTTATCTATACTTATTTGTTACTGCCAGCAATACGAGTATACCAAATCAAGTGTAGTAAATGCAGAAGCACTCATTATTTTTGATAAAATAATAAAGGGAAGGTACTTATTGTCAATTGACAAAATAAAAACGATATGATACATCACGACAATTTGATTAATAATATGAATTAGAATATTTGATTGACATGTTACTATATTATATTATATACATTAATTTCATAAAAAATAGGTATTAATCATAAATATTTCACGAAATAATTAAGATTTATAGCATTGGAACTTAAAAGTTCTGTTTAAAGGACTGGTAGAAGTCATTTTAACCCAACCTAATCTATAAAGTATACATATGTCAAATTCGTCATGATTATCTAAATTAAATATAAACTATAAATTGTATACGTATACTATAGTATAGATACCGCGAAAATTCATTAAAACTTAATTTATATAAAGTAAAAATTACCATCGACAACTAAAATATTATTTTATAATATATAGGTACCTATAACAGATTGAAGGTTACTATAAAAAGTAATCATAATACCAAAGATAGACATATGTGTCAACAAAAGAACTGATAAAAAAAATGATGTGTCAGCATATACTATAAAATGTATCCATGATAATGACTTGAAATGGGAAACCATTATCGCTAAATATACAATATTAAACATATCCTGTCAGATAAAAATGGAATGTTTGTATCAATTTTATGTGTAAAACTGTAAATGGGTTCAGTATACTTTGCATGTTATGATAAATTTTAAGAATCGCCTTCAACCTTTGGAGTTAATAGTATAAATATAATATCGATGTGTGGCTAATTGGCTAATTTGTCTACAGGCCTAAATAAACAAAATATTTATTTTAATAATGAAGAATAACTTTTTTTGTATTATTTTTTTAACTAATTTCCTGCGTCTAAAACCAACTAAAATGGAAACTAAAACTTACTTAATGGAATAATGGATATTTCAAATCAAAACTATTAGTTGTCTAAAAAAAAAATTGACAATATTCCGATTCCCGAGAAGATGAAAACAGAACATATAAAGAAGAATATCGATTACTTATTAAAAAAAGGTTTTTCTTCGATTTCTATTGTGTTAACGAGATGGGAAAGAAAAGAATTTATCGTTAAAAAAAACATTATTGATTTTTCAACCATACCAAAGAAATACATTGAAGAAATTCCGCTCTATGTAATAGCACGTTCATCTTTTAGTAACTTATATTTTGATATGTATTTTTGATAAACTAATATAATACATTTTTTAGTTTTATTTTAATTTAACTACACAAATGGTTATGAAACCAGATTACGGGATATCAGCAATCTGTTTCATAGGATATTAAAATTAACAATCGAATCGCTACACGCGCAAGCAAGTCTCCGCGTACCTAAATATAATATATATTTAAAAATTGACAATTATTTAACTTTTGTTACAACTGATGGTTCGTCAAACTCAAGTGACGTTTAAAAAAAATTCTAGTAGAATATATACAAATCGAAAATAGAACGAATTGTATTTCCGGCAACGTCGTAAGCACGAAAGGAGTTCAGTGGCCGTTCGGTTTACGACGAATCTCTCGCGAAACCGGTTCCTAATAAAAAAAAATAATAATAAAAATAACGGATCTTGCTATTTTATTTCTCTCAGTCTATCTTGTTCAATGTTCCATTAATTAAGATCCGCCATCAGCCAACAATTACCCAGTAATGTTCATGACTGGAACATTTATAATGATCAGAGAAATAGGAATACTAATATACACATTACACACTGCAAGGTAATGAATGAAATATAATAAAAATAATTATTTCCTTTTGTTACGCGATTTGAAGTAAATGTAGGATTATAAAATGTTTAGAACCCGTCTAAGGCAAATCGTACAATGCTCACAACATTTCAAAATCAAACTATATTATAATGTTCAATTCACTTTAAGCCTACATTGAACTGGTTGGTAGGCTAATAATAAAAAAAACCACAAAAATAAATACTTAGCATCACCATTCACCATACGTTCTCGCATACTGCAGTTAACCACTGTTTAAACTAACATTTATTTGCAACTCAGCTTTTAAAAAAATTATTAGAAATAAGCCTATAATAAAACTGAACAGATTTTTTTTTAAATGTATTATACGCTAACAACACTTATGATTTTGTACGCGAATATTAATCTATATGAAATTCTGTAACGAATAACTCGACAAACTTCACAGCCAAATTAAAAAATTGTACATAACAATGAAGTCTGAAAATTATAAGTATACTATTATACTTATTTTAATAAGTATAGTTTATGACCAAATATTTTTTCTGACTATAATATTTGCAAAAACATGTATTATTCATTATTTGAATAGTTGTTAACTATACTCCAAACTAATTTTATTGGATTAACATAAATGATAATTATATTGTATTACAAATAATTATTCTACATAGATACTAAAAATATACTATACGTTTATGTTCATAGTCATAAAACACAGAAGAACAATTATTTTCATTGATTTCGTTGGCCCTTAAAATTTATAATTAATGTTATAAGTCATAATAAATGGATAACAAATAGGTAATCATTTAAAGTAATGTCTTATTTAATAAATATGATACATTTAACACAGTGATTCATTTAGATTTTTTGTATACACTATAATTCTGTTGAAAAGTTTTAGGGAACATTTTTATCCGTAAATTAATAATAATATATAAAGACCAGAAATTGTACGTACAATGTAATATTCAAATACAATGTTAATAATACTCATTTCCCGAGATCTTAGCAAATAATTGGAATACTCAATAATTTATTCTCTACAATAATATAAATTAATTAAAAACTGTATGCCACCGTATATCTCAGAATACTTTATTACAAACAATATAGATTTATTACATAATGATTGGAATTATAATATTTATTTATATAGGTACCTACTTCAATGATATTAAAAAGAAAAATTATTCAAATCTATATGCATACAACATAAATTCATCAACTGCTGCGAGCTGTTTAATATGCTAAATTCACATTATTTATTATTGCACTGTTATTTATGATTATCACATAAATATTATACAATTATAAACAGCTCGTTGAGTTAACGAGCTTGTTCATTTTGATTAAGTTCATTGATTTGATATTGCGGAATTTAGAGCAATATTAAATAATTGATCTAGTTGAATATAGAAGACAGGGGTTTGAGATAAGAATTAATTTTATGTATTTGTTTTGAATACATATTAAAGAAGAAAAACACTGTAATAATATACGATGTAATAGTAAACGATTTAATAGAATTTTTATAGTTCATGTTGACTTTTTTCTTCTTTTTAGCTGGTTATTTACACACATAAAATATATACGTTATTTATACCTCGAAATATTTTTCTTGATATTCTTTTTAAACAGTAAAAAAGCGTCCTTTCTAAATACGGAACGCATTACTCCATACTTTTAAAGTTCTAACGGTGAGCGGAAACGTTTATCTATATCCGGCACCAGCGTTTTGCCAACAGACGCACGAGTATTCATCCGGCACCGTATACCCAATCCCACCCCCCTTGTTGCATGTGTCAAGATATTCAGCGTCTTTTGCACGAATAATTTAATCCCTCCCCTTAACATTACCATGGCAAAGATTATACTCAGTGTACAGCGGGGCGGCCCCATTAGCATTATTATTGAGCGATATTTGTTGTTATAATTTTTCGATTAAGCTTGTATTATTGTCGAACACACGAGCGTCGAATATCTGCGAGACAAAATAACTTTTAATTTCCTGTGCCCACTGAGCGAGGATATACATTATTGATGGCTAACTCGATAAATTTTACCCGAGCGAACATGTGATTATATTTCATGTAGGTTACACGCTCAAAATATTTAGGCATACCTATCACCGGCTAGGGTGATATCGGCAACAGAATTTATAGGAAGAATACATGTTATTGTGGTGGAAGAGATGGAGGAGGAAAAAACACAATAATAACCAGGGCCAGTTCATATACGGTTCCCATAATTTTTTTTTTTTAATATACAATATAGACGACACAACCAATTGTTTGAATGAATAATAAACGCGGATGTAAAGATACTGTTGTGTAATGTTAATAAAAATCCTATAGTATTTCCAAAAAATAGAACTTCTAACCCTACTTAAAGATATTTAAAACAGGAAAACCGAAAAATAACTAAAATACATTATCATTGTAAGGCAACCTATTTTGATTTGATCAACAATGCACCACCATTAGGATATATTAACGTTCCATAACAAGAGTATGGCACTTGAATACTCGGTGCAGGGAGGTAAATGGAAATGTTGAAATTTGAAGATGATTTATAAAATAATCGACAGCCCTTAATGCGATTATAAGCCTCGAGAGGTATAGCTAAGTGCTTTAGTTCAAAGTTATATAAAATGAACATAATCCGATCAAAACCCAGTAGTGTTAACCTTTTGCTCTTTTGATAGAATTTTTGTGGATTTTTCTTTGACCACTGAAGCGCTAAGCATATCACCCGACTACACCTTTACGTATCAATAGATAAAATATTGGTAAAAATAGAATGATATTGAACTCTAGGAGATCGTTATTGAATCTAGCTTATTTCTTTCTTAGATACTACAACTTAATAATAAACGCAAGCATCAATAAATAAATATACGACCTATATCATGGAATTGAGTAATTTATTTAACTCGGTTAAAGTTTGTTACTCAAATGCGTTACCGTGTGAAATAGATTCAAAATGACACGTATAAGTATTATAAGGACACACATGACTACATTAACAACGATTTTATCAAGTTAACATTATTAAAAAATAATTTCTATTGCAGTGTTTATGATTTTTTGACACTGGTATAATAAAAAAACTTAAATATGTCGATTTAAAAATAAACACAAATGCGCTATTATTAAGATATATTATTTAAATTTATTCATAAATTATAATTATACGGTCTTTCAAATTTTTTTTTAACAAGCATTTTAAATAATATGTCGTAAACGAAAAAATTAATTACGACCGAGCGTTGATACTTCTATGATCCAGATTTACTCTTAACCATGTAGGATTAAGAGGACAAATCGAATTACTGTCCTGGGTGACCTCTTCCCATTTGAATTACCACAATGGTATCGCTACCGCGGATTTAATTAAATTTTTCCACAAGATAGGGAAAAGAGGAGGCACAATCAACACACACACATACAAACTCACAGGAGCACGCACAATAATTTTCAAACCTTCCCGGAGATACATAATTGGTTTGGCAAGTCATTTTAATTAGTTCCGGACATCTCATTGAAGTAAATTAAGTTTTGAAGCAGGTGAACCAAATTAAAATAATATTAAAATTCTTTCAGGTATTCCTTGGTTTTTTATCATAAAATTCAAAAAATACTTACGACAATACTAGGTACTTGGTAAACTTTGATTTATATAAACATCACTCACCTAAAAAATAAAATAACTATTAGTACCTGTACAGAACATCGAAAAACAACAGTTAATATATGTAAAGCTATAGAATATAAAGTTAGTAATAAAAATATAAATTTTATCAGCTCTTAAATTATTAAATGGATAATTTGTAATTGCAACACGTCCCTATTGCGTAAGCATGTTATGATACATTAACTCCTTAGGTTATAAAAATAACGCTGCACCATGATATTTTAATGTTTTTTTTTGTCATAAGTTTTCAAAACATTTAATAAATAAACGATAATTTGCATTAAATACAAAAATGAAAATACTACAGTGTTTCTTCTAGATACGTAGATCAATTATAATGATTTATTCTAGTTAACATGCGTAATAACATATATATACACTATCCCATTGCAAGGAAAATTAACATTCTGTATATTTTAACTACGGCAGACAAAAAACCCCTTTATCAAAAATTAAACAGCTTTTGATTTTAAATGTAATTAAAAAATATATATTTTTGAAGCCCGTCATTATTTTTGTAGATAAAAACTCTTTAATTTATTTTATAATTGAAGCGTTTTTAAATGACATTAATCCGACCAACTCTTACTGTGGTCTCAATCTACTTGAACATCTTATATATTACATAGTGTTGGAATATAATTAACTTTTTAATTCCTACTCTGTGCATCGCTTGTTTAATACAAATGTACATAGTTATTTTTAGGCAAATGAATTATGAAAATCGAACATACACTATTTAAATAATAAAAGAAAGGCTTTTCCGCACTATACATAATAAGGTGAAAGTTAAGGCGATCGATTTTCTATCAAGGAGGGTTCTCCTTCTGTTGGTATATGACATTCGATTTGATTCGCGTCATTATGCATCAGGTATATATAATAATATTTTAAAGAAAAAAAGAATTTGTACAACATTTTATACTTTGTTATTGTGTGATAACAAAAAAAAATGTTTTGGAACCTCTATTTATTAATTTATCTGGAATTCTAGACAATAAAAAGCCATTTTTAATAAAACAATTTTTTATCCAATATCAAACCGAAGTATAAATAAATAACACCAATTAAACCGGTTATAATATTTTGAATAATCAAACAAGATACATAGTATACATTTATAGGTCAGAAAAAGTCATAGGCAGATCACGGCCAAAAGAATTACTCTATAACAAATTAAAAACCAGTGTCAAATAAGAGATAAGCAAGCCAATAAGTAGTCATTTTTGTATTAAAAAAATTGAGTTCATTGGTCATTGAATTAATTTATAGTAGATTACTACTTTGTTTAAGTACGCTTAACTCTTCAAATGTTTTTGATATAAAACAATCTTATATTAATACTATAAAACCGTTTATAAAATATTAAAAATGCGTCAATGCACCATAATTGATGCCACTAACGTGTAATTGAAATTAGAAATTGTAGTAAATTAAATATAACAATGATAACAATTTAGTTAAACACCATTAATTATACAGTATTTTGAACTATTTACTAGCCCACTACCAACATATTTATTTATTATTTAATTTGTTAGTTTCGAGTAACATTTTTAACACGATGACGTAGAATTTTGTCAGTAATCGGAAATTGTAAAATGATCGGACTAACGAAAAACGTGAAATGCGAGTCACTTTATTTAATAAAATTGTCGGAATAGCATAAAATAAACATTTTCATCGAAACTAATACACATATACTATAATAATCATCGCATTTACAGTTTTTGCAACCTTTTTTTTGTTAACTAATATCTATATTAATAAAAAACTGTTAACCAAAGGTAAACAATACGCACACCACACACGGTGTTATACAAATAGAGATATAGACGTGAATCGATCTTATCTTTCTTTACACCCAGAAAGCAGTACCTCTTTTTATTTAAATATATAGAGAAGCACAAAGAATATATAAAATGCTTTACTAGGTACCTAATCTAAATACGCCACGTAAATAATGGTCGCAATAGAACGGAACTAAAATACAATACATCACATCACATATCCGTAATGCTCGTCTAGAAATAAATCTATTTTCCATGAAAATTGTATATCTTTGTCCGGTGATCAACATACAAGTTTCATAGAGCATTGCGATTGAAAACATACACCACAAGTGTGTGTCAAAGCTCGAAAAGGGTGAGAAAAAGAAAACACAAAAGATATTTTGACAAAACTTTAGTAGGTAGGTAGCTAATGGACAATGAAAAAATGATTTCTAATTAATTAATAAAAAAAAAATTTAAAAACGTCAACTTATATTAAATTATTGCTCTCTCAATGAAACTCCCCTGCACTTTATTCAATAGAAAAAAAAATTGTTGTTTACTTTTTGTGAGTTTCTACATTTCCAACTTTCATTGTTTTTAAGTTAAGAAATCTCATTATAAATAAATTAAAAAACAAAATACAATTGATACGAATGTATTTCTTTTCTTCTTTCATAATTCGTTTTAAACGACTATTTTTTTATAATTAAGAGTCCCGAGTGCCAAGTTTTAAGGGTTTAGATAAAAACCTTTTATTTATCATCTTTTTCTACAATAAAAGTTTAGTTTTCTAGCCTAATCTATTTAATTTTAATTTACTTTACTTTTTACCAGAAAAAATATTTATATTTTCAATAGATAAATGAACCACAGGTAAAACAGTTACCTAAATACATTAAATAATAAACTAACTTAGGTACTAATATATAACGTATTCACGAATCTATAAAATACCTTACTGAAGTTTAAGAAATTAATGATCGGATAAACTAAAAGATGTTATAACTAATGATCGTATGACGATACCTTCCTTAACAGAGGAAGTTTCAAAATTAATCGCCATTGTTTTAATATTGTGGGTAAGTGAGGGAGGCACCTAGAGTTTTCAGGACTTTTTGTTCCAAGCTTTTAAAGAAAGTTAATTTCATTAAATTTGCGGCTGAAAAACGTATGGCACTTAAATTGCTTCGGATCCCTTTCTGGTCTTGAAAACCATTTTTCATTGCTTTAATTTTTTATATTTAAATACAAATAATAGTAATGAAAGCCGTTTTTTTAAGTGGATACTCCTGCAATGACAATAATAAAGCACAGTTCATATACACTAAATCATAGTGCTATTATAACTTATAAGACCAAATAAATAAACTTAAAATATATTATCATAGTTTCTTTCACGTGTGAAAAAAAGTAATAATGCATAATATTTGATTATTTTTTACAATGTTCAATGGAGAAATAATAAAACACTTTATTCAAGTACAACTATGGCCTCCAATCGATAAGAATCAGAATGACATGAAATATTGGGAGTTAACTTACTCTTTATATAGGCATAAATTTTAAGTTATGCAATAAATTAATTAATTGCCAGGGCTAAAACTTAAAAAAAAACCTAGTACCTATATCCAGTAATTTATATAAAAATACATTTTTACATTTTAGGCACAAATAACAAAAGCAAGAGAAAAAAAGACACGTGGAACAATAATAATAATAAGAAATATTAAGACATGCTGATCTCTATACATTTGTACAGACAATTCGCTATGACATGCGAGTTTGGGTCAATACTGATGAGGGTAACCATAATTCGGCCTGGAAAATATCGTTAGACCATCAATCTCTGGGATCCCTCCTTTTTCATACTCAACAAGCGTTCTGAGAAGGAATTTCATTATTATACGACGCCGTAAGTACGAAGAGATAGGAAATGAGAGAAATTATGATGTATAAATATAATATATTGAAGATTGTGGGGAGGAAGGAATGGAAAAATCCACGAGGGTATAATTTTCTTACATACACGATTTTTACCCAACAATAAGTTCTCAATGTGTATTTAGTATAAACGTTTTCGAAATCAACAATTGCGTATACAACTGATATGCATTATTACACACGTATAGTACAAAACGCTACGCCAACAGAGAAAATAACAATATGTATATTTAGCGTGTTTATAAATAATGATATCTCAAAAAATCAAAATATTTTTAAAAAAAAAATTAAAAAATTATACATTATTATTTCTGTGTCAATTGAAAAACCTTGAAGACTGCAGTCAAATGTCAACCAATTTGTATGTAAATAATAATATATAACACGGGTATTTGAATTCGCTCACAGATTCTCTATGAAGTCTCTAGCAAAATAAGAATGACAGATTCGAAAAAGTGTAACACACGATACAAACTGCTTCTAGGCAGTAGTTTTCGAAGAGTCATGTCCCCAATTTGGAAGATTTGTTTTATTCTTTTCGGTATTGATTAAAATTTAAAACACACCAATTGTTCGAATTACAACTTGTCCTTGGGCATGTTATTGTATTAAAAGATGACCAATCAGCGTCTGACTTGGTGAACGCAATAATCTCTGCACGTATTGTCACATTTCTAACGGCTTCTCCACCATTTATAATAACATATGTCTAACATCTGATATCACGAACGAGTTTTTAATGAAGTTTAAAATAAACTATATTAAATTCCATTGATTACGTATAATTTACTTACTCTAACGTACCAACTATATATTTTAAAATTAAACTAAACTGATAAAATCTTTTGAAATGCACCACACCATCAGTATATGCACATAAATGTTCATTTAACTTTTAAAAACATTATTAATAAACATTCATGTTTGGATATATTATATTATAATTAACTTTGCTGTTTAAATTATTTATTATATTAAATTACGTATTAGATTATTTATTGTATAATATAAAAACCTAAGATCACGATTTTTAAAAACATTTAAAACTTAGAACAAAAGTTTTATTTTTGAATAACTACTAGCGGGCATTGTTGTGACAACCAGGAGATTATTCCGGTAAACTCTTGAAAATTTCGTGTCAAAAATTAAAAAAAAATCACCTTATGGGGTCGTCACGCTCTGGTTGCAAAGAAAAACGCATTATTGTGAACGTTGGGTAGATTTTTCCATCGTTGTGTCAACAGCCTCTTTAAAAACTTAATGTGTCTAGGGTTTTTCACGCAAACGAACAAAAATCAATCTGTACACGGTCTACTTGTATCGGTTTCGCACGAATAAAACTTTTTGTGAGTAAAACTGATCTAGCTGTATGAACCTTGAAAACTCAACGACCTGTATCCAGAGGTCTATGACTTTTAGAGCAATTGCTAAAATTTGGGTACTATACTCCACCAATTCACTTTAAAGATATTACATTTTGAATTTAAATAATGTATTTAAATAGCAATAGCCATGGTCTCGTAAAGTTTGTTAAATCTATGTATGTAACATAATATATATTGTACAGGTACATAAATATATATATATATAAATTATACGCATGCGTATAATATATTTATACGGTTAAAAAAAATAAAACAGATTTATGGACGAAGTCTAGCGAGATTTCATAAACGGTATATACACATTTTCTTTTTTTGAAATCGTAATATATTTCGTTGTACTCTCCGAGGACGAATAGAGTTATTATTTCCCATTACAAAATAATTCATTTTTTTCTGGGCCAAGCTAACCGGCTTAAATCGCACACGCGTGGTGTTCAGCGAAAACACACCACCGCATAACACCCGTAACCACAACCATCACCGCCATGTATGTAAAAAGAAAACCGTTCGATTTCCCCACTTTTTTTAATGCCGTTGAGTATATCGCGTATAGTCGGACGTGTGAAAACGACACGGTATATTAATCATCCACGTATCAGCAAAAGGTAAGAGAAAGATAATGGCTAATGGACCAGAGAAAACGTTTTGTCGGGATGAATGGAGATTAAAATGTGTATAAGGCACAAACCATGACAGAGGTGATGGTCATTCTATGCAAAGAAAATATATTTTATGTACACACTATACATGGTATAAGATTTTTGTAAGTTTTTGCCAAAAAAAAAAAAATATTATCGTTAATATTATATTTTTTCCTAGTAGACACACTGTAAGAAATAGTAGAACACCACATCAAGAAACGTTGCTAGGGGGGAGTAGTTTTGAGCGTGTTATCTCAATAGAAAAAAACCGCAAGAGATCGGCTAAGTTGTGTTTTAGTTATGCGTGGGGCGGATCGGGTATAAAGAATTTGCGCCATGCACGTACCATGGCCTCTTTGATCTGCTTGACGCCGATCGGGTTGAACCACTGGTGCATGTTGATGAACCGTTTAGGCACCATTTTCAAATGGTGCCTTTGGCCGGCTACAGCTGCCGCCGCAGCAGCGGTCGTGGGTATCGGATACGTAGCAGACAGGCAACCACCGACCGACGACTGGTGGTGTTGCGGTGCCACGGCACCGGTTGTGTCCACGGTCAACGGGGTGGTTGCCGCGGCATCTTGCACTAGACCGACGCCGGTGGCAAGAGGATCCGGCATCGGGTTTTCTAGTACCACCATGGTGTCGACGGCGTTGGAGTCTAGGCGGTCAACAGATGGTCAAGCGCTGCTAAACGCGCCGCCGGATTTCGACCATGATGGTATAACGAGCGTAAGTTAAAAGTTAGTACCTATTTTTATTAGAATATATGATATTACACACAAACGTCACGAAAGTTGTTTTTTTACGAAAGAGCAAAAATATTTTTAAAACTTAATAAAATATGTCTTCGAAAACACGAAAACCGCGAGGATTGATAACGGGACGACGAATACACGGTTCGAACACGGTTAACGACGGAGTCCGCCGATAAAGACAGTCGCACAAACACTGATGCGTGTGCGTGCGCGCGGATGGAGGCGGCGGCGGCCGCGTGTGTGTTTCGCCGCGCGCGCGTCGTGGTCGGACACATAGACGGCAGGCGGCAGCAACGGCGTTCGCGCTAGGTGGGAAGAAGAGCGCACCGCACATCGTCCGCGATGAGAGTGCGGCGGCGCATGCGCGCACTGCC